>JAODJX010000087.1:2730823-2753874 GCA_026776945.1 Isichthys henryi
CCCCCCCCCCCCCCCCCCCCCCCCCGCGCCCCCCCCCCCCCCCCCCCCCCGCCCCCGCGGGCCCACCGTCGGGGGTGGGCTCCTCTGCAGTAGATGTCGTGGACTGAGGGGGGAGGCGGAAGCAAATTTTGAAGGGGGTACAAGCTCGTAATTTTACTGACTGGCTGCCTGCCTGATCAGTAGCAAAGAGTCGGCGTGTGCTGGGGGGGTGGGGGGGCATTCAAACACATGATTTTGCTGTATGTGTTCTTGCATTGGGCTGAGGCTGGACTGGGATTAAAATTCCCAGTCATACATACCAACGATATGTATGTGGGGGGGGTAGAATGATGAATTTTGTCGCCCACAGACTCATGGTGTCACCGGGAAAATGCCCGGAATGCCAGATGGCCAATGCAGGCCGGCACGGGGGGGGCACGTCACATTGGTGGAGACCTGACGCGGAATGAAATCTCCATTACCTGTATGAAACAGAGCATTACCAGGAATGGCTGTTCAGATTGTACATGTATACATGAATGTGAGCGCGGTATTACTGCAGTCTCCCCAAACCCAGCAGATGGTTGCCTTTCAGATACATTCTAAGCTCTGTCTCCCAGTAAGGAAGTTCAAAGTACGTTATGTGGCACATTTCCAGTAATGGAGAAAAGCCACGGAGACATGTTAGCGGGAGCAGAGGGACGGCTATAGCAACAGGGTACTGGCGATGCTGGGAGGAAAGGTTGAGTGCAAACGGAGGCTTTTGCAGGAAGAATTGAGGGCAGATAAAGATCCCTACGCTCGCTATCGCTAAAACAGGACAGCGGCTAAGAAAGGGCAAATGAACTGATCTGGGAAATGGGAGAGAGGAAAAACACAGACTCGGGTGGCTGAAATGACAAGGAATGGTGTGAAGATGTAAGTCTGTGCTATGAAAATCGAGCGAGCAGTAAGGTAAAAATAATACCCATTCAAATAAAGTCATGCATTTCTCAAATTGACGGATACTAACAAATACCTTTAAATGTTGTGTTTATGCATTATCCACTGCATTATCCACTGCATTATCCACTGTCATCTCAAAATTATTATAAGATTATTGCATGTAAAGTGCACTGCTGTGTGGGATGATTGAATGCATCTCTTAAAACATGGTCATTGGGGACCTCCAGACAGCCTGTGTTTTTGGAGCAAAAATGTGCACTGTCTGGGGGTCCCCTAGGACCAGGTTGGGAAACACTGTCTTAAAATAAGCTTTTGTCGTGAAGAAGGGTGGCCCTAAATTTATACCTTATACAGTGCAAGGTCAATTTACCAGTATTTAGCGGAATTTTGGACACAGTTTGTTGTGCATAATAAAACCACAGCATTTCACTGGAATCGACTTTGGAATTTACAGATTAAAAAAAAAAAAACATTTATGAGCCGGATCTGAGACGTAGTCCCCAGCTGGGAGTCCGGGCGTATTTTAACAAAGAGTTACAATGAAAATTCAATCAGGGATAAAAACAACCTTCATTCTGGAAGTCACGGTCACCGGTTTCACATTCCATGTGATGAAAGTTCCTGGTCTTAAATTCCGATTCAGTGTCCTTTTGCCTTCTAACCCTAACCCTGACATTTAAGATGGAGTGAAATGCGTCTCCCACAGAAGCTGCCCATCTGCTAGAAATTCACCCACTGCGGGCTCCACCCCCACTCGAATCGGCCTCCCTCTGCCAGAGCCTGTTCTCCCCCCGCTCTTCAGTTCACCTCTTTCCAAGGGGCAGTCCCGTTGAGGCTAGTTACATGTTCATTCAGGTTAATAAAATAGGACAGGCCAGCAGTACCACCATGGAGCCATCAAACCTAATCAAGCATAGCCCTCCCCTTCCCCGCTCTTCCCGGTCAGACCCCGCTGGCTCCTCCAATGAGATCGCAGATCGGCGTCGACGCCCACAGCTCGAAGGCACATCCAATCGAAGGCAGTTCGTCCTTCTTGCCATTGAGTCGTAGGTCACCTCCTTGCGGGCCACTCCCCTCGGATCGCTCCAAAAGTATCCTAATTAACATCTCTCGCTAAGCACTCACTGCTCCAAGTTAAAAGGGAGCAGGAGTACGAAAGGACGACCCGTGCTACATGGTGGGATTGTGACGAAGGTGGCGAGGGCCCCATTTCAGAGCTTCACATCCAAAGGACACGCATGTGACTTGGAACAAAGAGCCTGATTTCTGTCAGGGGTTTTTAAAAATAATGGTGTGGTCTTTGTGTCAAATTCGGGGGTCTTTGTAGTATACAGTCATAACCTGGCACTGATAAACACCTCCATCACTTTACTTTGAGTTTACATTTGAGTTTGCATTAGAAACAGAAATAGGATGTCGAACACAGGATAAAACAAGCTGTGGAACAACACTTTAGAATATGTTTATACATGTTATTTACAATAATGACACATCGTGGTTGGAAGCAGAAGACATGCATACTTAAGACGCAGCGGGGGCTGACTGCATTCTGTCTCTTTTCTCCTCTTGCATCATTTCTCTCAGTTTTCCGTATCATCTATATCGGTCCGTGCCGCTTAAATGAAAGTGTGCCATTATAACATGGAGGAAGAGCTTTGCGTGGTTTAGGAAATCGACTTGCTGATTGGCTGCTGGAAGCTGCTGAGTCAGATGACCAGAGACCTACCCTGGAAAAGGATAGCTAACCTTCAGTAAGAATGTCCGGCTGACGGACAGGTGAGATCCGTAAGTCGCTCCGCAGAAAATGTGAGCGATCCCAGCATAAATGTGGCAGGAACTGGGATATTGTGCAGTTTTTATGAATCCTGAGTGGAAAAGCCGACGCGAAAGGCATACGGTGACAGCGTCTACGATAAGGGCCCCCTCCCCTGTACTACGGTCTCCGCTTTGGGCGCCGCTCTTGCATGACGGATGCTTGAGGTCCTGCCAGCAGCCAGTATGAGATGCTCAGATAACAGCCCCCTTTTTCCCTCGGAGACAGAGCTATTACATCCTGGGGTGGATGGACAGACGATCGATTTTGGTCAGACCTAAAAATATATGTGCTTAGGGTCCAGAAACTTCTAAGCCAATACTTTTACATAGGCCGACAGCTTTTGGCCATGGTTTGTTGTCGTTCCGGTGACTAATGGACGTCATTCCTACAGCTGGGTGACGCAGTGCTTCGGTAGGTTGTGAGTTCAATGCCCAGCCTGGCCTGCACATTCCTTACTCAGATTTGTGCAGGTTTCCAAAAGGCATGTACTTAAACGATGGCAACACTTACTTTCACAATATATATATATATTTTGCAATAGGTATCCCAAACCATAACTTGCAAAACTTGCCCTTGGCTCATTATTTTACATTTCCTTTAAGGTCAGCTGGATGCCAGCCTTCCAATTGTTGCTCACGACTCAATCAGAATCAGATTAAGAGAATCAGACACTCTCCAGTCCCCTGGATAGAAACAGTATCGCATCCAACTAAAAATACACTCATGCGGTGTTGTTATGGAGACAATTTAATGTACTTGCTGAAATAAAGGGAAGCTCCCACACGTCACCGTGGAGACCGGAATCTACACAGGAATATTTGAAGCTGGAATGTCCATACACCTGTATGGTAAATACCTTATTAGGAGTAAATCCTTAACAGATCTCTCATCTTAAATTACCTTATGGATGTACTATAGTCTGTGTATTTAAGGCTTAGCTTGTTTAAACTTCGCTTTGTCATTAGACATGAACAAGTATCACATAATACATTATCAATAAATAAAATGAAATCGGGTCCCACAGCAAAGCTCATCAGATACACCCTTGCATCGCACCCTGGGGTGCCTGGGATTGGCACTCTCTCTCCCCCCACCCCCTGAGACCCCAACCGGATAAGCAGCAAGAAAACGGATAAACGTTCTGTTTTTCCTTTAATAATACAAATGCTACCAAACGTGTTCCAAAGCTGTAACGTGAACAATGTTATTTGAATTGTTGCGAATTTAATGTGCTTTTACAAAGAACAAAGGGACATAAATCCGGACGCTGTCCGTGCCCCCCTTAAAGTGTCCCTTCTGATTAACTGCTCCTCCGTCACACTGCACATTACCCCCTCGCGCACAGTGTGATAAGTCTTTTCTCAGGGACAGCAGCACGGCGAGCTCTGATTGGTCAGACGCTGCACAGCTAACGATCAGATTATGGCTATATGAAATGGATGGAGTTCTGCTACTCTAATGCCGTTTGCTTTTGTTGGCTGAAACTCTGAGCTGTCGTCTGTTCCTCCACCTCAGATGCCTTTCTGGTGTTGGCTGGGGTTTTGAAGCCCGTGACGGCATCATCCAATCATTTGCTTGAGGACACTAAGCCCCGCCCTCCCCTGCATCTTCTCCACCCCTGCTTGTAACGGTGGGCTCCTTGCTTCATCTCGCCAGATGAGGCCCTTTCTGTTGCGCATCTCTTGTCTCCAAGGCTGGAATTAAGGGCCAGATCGTTCCAGTACCATGTTCAGTCAAGTGAAACTGGATGCCGATGCTAGTTTTCTCGTTTGTAAATTTACCCGAATCCCTTCAAACTGGAAGAGCACCAATTATTTTCCACATATTTAAAATCCCAATATTGATGAATTCAACTCAAACATGAGATAATGCTAATCCTGCATTAATAAATCTGCATCAGATCTGCAGACCCTGCTCAGTGTTCCCTGCTTGTTCTCGTTGGTTCCAGAGACTGATTTATTCGGATGTAGCCACATTTGTTCAAAAGGATCTTTGGCATAGTATTTACAAGATGATGCCCTTGTGTGTCAGAAAGATGCAGGGGAATGGCACGTCACACAGCAGGAAAGCTGGCAGCGTAAATAAATTCCATCCAGCACGTCGCAGAGATAAAAGTGGTGTTTTTTTTTTAGTGTGAGACAGATCTGGATTTGTTGACGTGTGTGAAACTACACTGCTACCAGATAGCAGCCAAAAGGGAGAGCTAGCTGCACTCTGCCATCTGCTTCCCGGGCGTGATGGATGTAAGGTCTCATTCACTTTCGTTTGTTTTACAGCGCCACCGTTTGACCCATAGTCTTACTTTATATGTTTTGTTTTTTTTTATTGATTGATTTATTTGACTTTCTGTTCGCTTTTTATGGAGTGATTATGCGGACGTTCGGCTCATAGCTTCAGATCAATTATATTTCAGTGTGTTATGTGTACAAAAATTATTGCATTAAAGAGAACAGAAATAAAATACCCTTTAAAAAATATATGCAGCAACCTTTCCTCATACTTCTGCCGTACTTTTAGGTACCCAGACTATGAGATAGATAGATAGATAGATAGATAGATAGATAGATAGATAGATAGATAGATAGATAGATAGATAGATAGATAGATAGAAACCCATGCATATCGTATGTGAATATAAAAATATAAATGACAGCATACAATATATACGATATTAAAGAAAATGTATGAACTCAGGACACATAGATATAGATTTAGATATAGAGGTATGTGTCAATGTATGTTTTCATTGTCCACAGGGCTAACCTTAGTTTCATAAAAATCTGAGACTGATGATATATATATGCATAGCGAGAGAGAGAGAGAGAGAGAGAGAGAGAGGTACACACACACACACACATACACACACAGATTTGGCATCAATATCTTCGTGGGGACTCTCCACTTATATACAGTAACATTACGGCCAATCCTTGGTGCCAGTTCTGTAAAATGCCACCACTCTCGGCCAATTAGTGCTCGTCACACCGGAGCTTTGGTCTTATCCCATTCGCTCACAGTACGGAGGGTTTGATAACTTGGAAAGATCCAAAAGCAAAAAATTAAAAAATCAGTCCACGGGCACAGAAATGCTGCATGGCGCGCTCCTCCTCGTTCCAGCTGGCACCCTCCATGGACCAGCTCCCCCCCCCCCGCTCCCCACTCCAGTACTGTAACCCCCGCATCAAAGCCAAATGACTGCCATAATGTCATAAAAGACCTGTCTATCCAGCATCCAGTCATTGAGGACCTTGAACTGGGTCCTGTCTCTGGTGCGGATGGATGGTCACGTGATGGGCACATGTGGGATGCAGTGCATACAGGGGCTCAGATCTGGTGGTGGTGGTGGGTGTTTCCAATCTTCCCATGGGAGGGAGATGGCTCGCTGGATGTGCACACCTGGCCCACCCATCACAGTCGGTTCACAAAGACATCCCTAACGGGGTGAGAGTGGAAACGAGGGTGTGTGTCTGTTTGCGTGTGCGTGCATGTTTGATTGTTTTACAGGGGGCGTGAAACTGACTTCACAAAAAGTCAGCGTGCTGCATTATGCATGACGACAGGCAAGAGTGTGCAGGTCTTCCGCTTGCGACCGTTCGCACTTAGGGGGCAGCAGCTGTGAATTGCTGCACAAAGACAGCACTTTGCCAAGATCACTCTACATTCTCACAAAGCTACAGTTTATTAAAGTTTCACATTTTAAATGGCGTAATTAAATTATTTAAATAGGTTTGCACATGTAGAAGGCCAAAGAAAGTAATGCATTTTAAAATGGAAAGCTGATTATTAAAGTTTACTGTATGTTACTGTATATCCCAATGACTGCAGGTAACAGAATACGCTGACAGTATTTAGATGCTTGTTTCTAAGAAACGATGTTGAGCACTGTGGAAATTATAACGAGATGTGTCATACAGAAGTGGTATAATGTCTGGGGTGGAAGAGGCTCCAGGCCCCATGTGACAAGGATGAGCTGTTTCAAGATGAATGGATGGATGGATGGATGGATGGATGGATGGATGTGTCCTACAGGCCTGCACTGAACATAATGACATTTCCTACATCTTCCGGTTTCTATGTATTCAGATATGAAGCCAAATTAAGCATTTTGCAATTATCTGATTAAATTCCTCCATCCATCCATCCATCCATTTTCCTACTGCTTATACAGTCCAGCGTGAAGGGGATCAAAATCTGAAACAGAGAGTAGAGAGGAGAGTAGAGAGTAGAGAGGCGTGTGGTATTGCCTATAGTTAGGTCTCCTCCATGGAGAAATGACATTCAGCGGAACCATCTAACTGGGTACAATGGGAGGGAAACTGTCCTACTTGGAATTACTCTTGGGGCATAAAGTATGACTCTTTCTGCTGATGTAGGAGAACAGGCCCTGTCTCCAGAAGCACCCCTGTACTGGGTACTCCACTGGCCCTTATATTACATCATTTCACTGGGGTCTGTCATAGTGAGGAATCTGGCTAGATAACCACACCGTGGTTGATACTGACCTTGTCATTGGATGCCTGGATTTAGATGCCAAATGTATTTCATCCCCACCCAACCCAAGAGGCGTCATTCATGTGAACAGCTCAGTGCGCCTCTGCCAACCTGGCATATGGAATTCTGGGAAATCCCACAGCGCTTTTTTGGGGTTTTTTTCTGCTCAAATACTCAGGCAACAGAAGATAGCCATTTTCTCTGTGGCCTTCAGATAAAGAGCAGCAGACTGGGTGTGAGTCAGGCTTTCTTCCTGTACTCTCTCCCCACGTTATCAGAGCAGCAGTAATCACCGCAGTGATGTTATATAAGCGCTGGCTTTAGCCTGGCAGTCCTCCTCTCCCCATTGCTTCACAATGCGGCTGACTTGTCTTCACTTTCTGTTGTAATGGTTGCTTCAGGGTAACTGTTTCTTTAGATAGGAAAATAAAAAAGCATTGTGATGAATTTATGTTCTATAATTTTTCTTCATTTCCTTTTAAACTGGCGAAGTCTATCCTACACTATAATTCCTTTGAGTCACGCTAAACCAAAAGGCGTATGTTCTCGCCGTAATCGGCGCGTAAGCTGATTTCTTTGGACTTTCGAAATATGTTAATTTCAAGTGCTTGTCTGTAAGCATGAGATATGCTTCCCCCCATTTGCAGCCCTTTGTTATTCCTGCGCGGAATCACACAACACAAATTTAACTCGTGGCAATAGAAGTTCTTGCCTTTATTAGCAGAAGAAGGAAAATAGCAGCAAATTAAGGCATTTTACAGCCAGATCAGAATGTGCAAATTCTGTTCGAAAACACTCGACATGTCTTGCCATGCAGGTATAAACGAGGTAAAAAAATAGGTATTCATATTAGACTCCTGTTAAACCATGTATAAATTTGTTTACTTTTGTGATTGAGACTTTTAACCATGTCAGAAAATAAAGCAGCCTAAATTAAAAAATAAATAAAAATCACAGTTCATTCACGGCTGTATCTCCGAAAAGCTATAATACACGACCGGCTTCCATAAGGGAGTTACGCGGATCCCACGTTACGTTGGCTTTTAGAGGGTGTAAATGCATTCGTGTTTGCAATTCGGGGATGCTGCCCACTCGCAGTCCATTATGTGTTAGGTAACCGCGCACAATTTAAAAAATTAAAAGATAAAGCAATATTGCCCTCAAGTGGGCATTTCAAAAATGTGACTTCTCCTTTTGATAATCAGCATACGTGCTTTCTGTCATTCAGAATTGCTCGGATGTATTACAAACCACTTTAGATATAATCATGCAATTTGACATTTTTAGTACTCTGTAATCAGCGCTGAAAGGTTTTTAATCTATGCGTGTAAACGACGAGCGCGCGCGGAAGCAGGTTGTTTGTACCGTAGCCACGAATTTGAGGGTCGCTGTTACTAGTCCCACCCCCGCCTCAATGTGTAGGTGTGGTGTTTGCATTTTCTCCGGGTCCCCCTAGAAGTTAAAATACCTAGAGGCATTTGGGGATAGTGACTCCCCAGTAGGCATCAGGCAATCAGAGGTGGAAATTTCAGGTCCAGACCAGTAAAAATCCAGACCAGGATTTTGTTTCAACCAACCAATTGAGCATGAAGAGTCACAGTCAGAGTACACAGCTGGTTGGTTGAAACAAAATCATGGTCTGGATTTATACTTTCTGGACCTGAAATTTCCACCTATGCAGGCAATAGCGAACACGAGACTAAGGTACAGCCTGGACAGGCAACCGGTTCATTGTAAAGCACACAAACAATCATGATCTATTCAGTCTATGCAATCTATTCAAATCTGGCCCTCGATTCCAAATCCAGGCCTTGTTTTCAGTTCTTCCGGGTAGTTGGTGTAATAATTACTAATTCTGATTGGCCAGTGGCTTCACACCTGCCTCACAAGTAAAGGAAGGCTGGAAAACCAGCAGGGCTGGGATGGGCATTTTAGAGACATTAGTTATCCTAACTGTATGTCCACGTGACACAAGGAAAACAAGAGGCGGAATTCGAACCCACAACCCCGTGAGTGTGAAGCAACATTCACAAACCATCGTTTTAAAGGCAGACTTAGAGAAGAACTTATGTTATTGTGCATATTTGTACAATCTTTATCAGTTTTTTTTTTTTGTTTCCGTGATCAGAATAGCGACAAACATTATATAATTAAGTTTAAGACTGCTTCTCCATGCTGCCAATCATTCGGATGCGACAGAATAAATGCCTAAAGAAGAATGAATTATTCATAATCAAGAAGAATCAAGCACTTAAGGCTGTAAGTAGGCAATTGAGGCAAAATGAAGACGAAGAGTGAGACACCTGGCGGAGGAATTAGGTAAAAAAATAAACAAAGGAGGGTGGGTTTAAGAGACACTGTTGACCGTACGTGCTGTGCTGGGTACGGGGGCATTTTAATTTCATTTCAGTGAATTATTAACCCCACTCGTAACACCTTGCGTGTGAAGAGAAAACAGCGAAGGTCACACTTCCGTGTTGTGCATTGCCGACATGCCATTAAAAATCTTTTACAATACATAGACACCGAAGTGTATTCGAAGTTGCAATTAAAAAAAAAACTAATTGTAAAATACACGTTAACCACTCTAATCAGTGTTTTGGAATATAAGGACAGTCACGGCTTCTAAAAAGCAAACGTGCGATTTTAAGTCAGGGAATTGCAGTCATATGACACCAGTCAGCTGGTTCAGCATGAGGAAATCCGCGATCCACCGCTCTGCTTTGTTTAAAGGGGGTGTTACTACCGGTATATGCGCACTTTTAATGTTTACGTTGGGGGGTTAATTCATTTGTATACCGCTAAAAACCCGACGGGCATGTCGATCAGAAGTATCCAAAGCGTGGTTTTGATTTTAGCGACTTCATTCGGCTTACTGTGCTGTCACAGTAACACTGATCCCGAGGATACTTTAGGTAAATCCTCTACATTGTTGCATCTGCTTTCCACTTTTTTTTGCGCTGAAATCGTGGGGATCACCGGCATTTTGTCTTGCAGAAGTGCGCGCCGGAGACCATGCAGATGCTGGGTACGAGTCCGTCCGATACCTGCTTATGGGCAATTCGACAAACACTACCAGCCTGACCTACGGATTCATCGCATGCGCGATCTCTGTCACTTTTTACGGGAGCAATTTTGTTCCTGTGAAGAAGATCCACACGGGAGATGGTAAGGGTCATCTGGGATGTTGATGCATTTCTAGTGCCGTTCTTCTTCTACAAGTTGGTACAACTATAGCTGTATAGATTTACAGAGTATAACAACCACCATTGTCGGAAGTGTCTTATTTGTCAACATCTCCCTATCTAAATGGATCATATTGTTGATTTTTAATATCTGTTGGCCAGGCATGTTTTTCCAGTGGGTTCTTTGCGCGGCTATATGGATCGTGTCCCTGATCGTGAACTTGATTCTCAATTGCCCCAAATTCTGGCCCCTGGCAATGTTGGGAGGTGCCATCTGGGCAACAGGTAAGCTAGGTTTCTGTGTCTACAAGCAGAGGTGGAAATTTCAGGTCCAAAAGGTATAAATCCAGACCAGGATTTTGTTTCAATCAACCAGTTGAGTACTTAGTGACTGTGATTCTTTATGCTCAACTGATTGGTCGAAGCTCAATCGTGGTGTAGATTTGTACTTTCTGGACCTGAAATTTCCACTTCTGCCTACAAGTGGTATTTTAAGAACGTGGTCTGGCGTCACATAATTCAGTATGTCTGTATATATGCTTTGCTCTTACAGGAAACATCACTGTGGTACCAATACTGAAAACTATCGGCCTCGGACTGGGCATCTTGATTTGGGGGTCGTTTAATTTACTCATGGGTTGGGCAAGTTCTAGGTATGCTATATCTTTGTGAGATTTTTTTTTTATTATCGCATTTCTATGATAGATTAAATTGTTATAAAAATGACTATTTTAAACATTTTCCTTCCTCCCCAGGTTTGGCTGGTTTGGAATTGATCCAGAGGAAGTGGCTAATCCAGTACTAAACTATTGTGGTGCAGGTTTATGTTTACTCAGGTATTACGGATCGGTAGGCGTCGATGCTAACTGAATGTTAGCAGGTTTGCTAAGACATATGGAGATCCTAGTTGTTGCCTTAGATTTGTGTTTTGAGGTAATAGCCCTCAATTTTAAGGACAGTGAGCGAACAAGGTGTCTCTAACAACTCTCACTGAGTCAGTATGTCAAACCTTTTCATTTTTCGTCACCATAACATTACATGACATGCCTGTATTATTCTTAAATGTTACATCACATCTCCACCGCTGGATACACGACTAAATAAATCCTTTGTCTGTTTTGTCTTCCTTTTTTTAGTGCAATAATATTCTTCTTTGTCAAAAGCGAAGGTGGAGCAGTGTCGGTCTCAGAGGAAACGCCGTTGTTGATTAACAGTGTAAGTGTGGCGACCGTCTGCAGTGACACGTCGCTATTTGTTGATTCCTGTAAACTCGGGCTGCGTGATATCGCATCGCTATATGTGAAATTTCTGCCAGTAACATTGCAATGTAAAACAAAAACGAGACGTGTCAACAGGCATAATGCGATGCGATAATCGCGCATTCACACAATAGCAAAGCCCTGAAACGACACATCATGCCGCCCTACTCTGAACTTAACTTTTTTAATTATTATTTTCACATATGTCATTCTGCAAGTTCTTTAAACATAAGTGTAATTCTGTGTCGTGCCTTTATTGGGTCCCTATTTGGAAATGCGAAAGATGTTTGTAATGGACACATTTTTGCCTTGCTAAAGCTGGCTTTTGAAATTTCATCCTTGAAGGAAGAGTAGCCTGATGTCAGACTTTGTTGAATTTGCTTAGCTAGGTCAGCAACAAACAGCTGGTAGTACTGTTGCACATTTTGAGTTCCCCATTGAATTCCCCACAACTACCTTATTTTTATGATTGATATTCTGGAAAAAAAATAATAATAATTCACCTTGGTGTTCCATGAATTTTCCTGTAACTGATGTAGACTTCATGAGAAACACATTTCAGTTTGTTTTTTTTCCTCACTGGCATATAAAATTTGTACTAAATTACGTCATTATTGCTGCACCACAAACTCTGTCTGAAATTCTGCTGGAAATTGCAGTGGGCTTCTGTGAAAGCGTTAAATCTTGGTGCATTCATCTGTGATTTGACATCATATCCCGTTCCACATTCGCAGAGAAGCAATTCTGATGGTCTGGGAGGCACAGATGAATCATGGGTAGACCGGCTTTCTCCGAAGATGAAGCGAGTCCTGTATGTATCCATTTGCCCATTAATCCATTGTGTGAAAGACAAAATGGCCTTTCCTGAAAGCAGGCTTAACTTAATCAGCGTACAGCTAATCCGGGTTAACCTCATCAAAATTCAACCTGACTTCTAAATGAAATCAGTTTAAATGGTCTCGTGTTGCTTTTCTTTTGTAAATAATCATACGAAAGTATGTCTTGTTCTTACTAAAGCTGTGTGTGAAGTTGCATCTTTGACAACTCAAATAAAACATTCTGACTTTAGAATGTAGATCCCAATGGATACTTTTGTGAGTCTTTCCCTCAAAGCCTGGGGAGACAGTCTTCTTTTTACAGTGAACTTATAAGTTAAATGAGCCACATTAGGTATTAGAATTTGTCTGAAATGTTAAAATGATGCTGTCATTTTGGCAGTGATACATGTATATCCTCCTTCAGTGTATTATCGATCAAGGATAGTAGCTATGAACAGAGTTGGGTAATTCAGGTCCAGAGAGAAAAAGTCCAGACCGGGATTTTGTTTCAGCCAACCAGCAGAGTACCTCTGCATTTGGAATGTGCAGACTTAGCCCACTGGCTGATGTGGAATAATGCACACACCTGTCATAAGACACGAGGCACCTTTATTGTCACTGTAAATTAAAAAAAAAAAAAAAACCCCACAATGAAATTCTGTCTGGTCGACTTTTATGTACAAAAGAAAAGCAGGAATCTGGACAAGAGCAGGTCTGCATAGCAGATATAATTTGTCAAGAAAGCACAGTTTGTGGAAACTAATGAGTTAATATTAATTAAAATTATGACTGAAGTGGGTAAGGGAAATGTACAACAGGTAGGAATTTGGAACAGTTTTTTTTTTTTTTTAAAGAATCTGTGAGTGCTTTCACTGAGGTTCTCCGTTAACCAGAGTGGTGGTGGGTTTTTTTTTTTTTTTTGTGGTGTTTGACGGTGGTTATGTGTTTAATGTGCTGTGCGACCTTCCGTACGTGTTCTCTCCCTGTCTAGCGGCTCAGGACTTGCCGCCGTTGCCGGGCTGCTGTACGGCTCCTCGTTCGTGCCAGTGCTTTACATAAAAAACCACGGCGCGCGAAAGGACGCCGGATTCGCCGGGGCCAGTCAGTTCGGTAAGACTGCGTCTCGTGGCTTTTAGCGTAATTAGCCGTTGCCGAATGAACGATCGCGAACCACTTGTTAAAGAGGCCCTTTATTAACGAGCCTCTGTTTGGCCTGAGTTTTCGTTTTCACCTGTTTTGCAGACCTCGACTACGTCTTCGCACAGTTCAGTGGCATATTTCTCACGAGCACAGTATATCTCCTCATTTACTGCGCTATTATGAAGAATAAACCTCAAGTTTACTCTAAAGCCATACTGCCAGGTAAGCGACTGTTAACGCAAAAGCCTGCGTCAGTCGGCACGTTTATGGGGAGACTCTACAAGAGTCACGCTGCTGTTCCCAGCATGCACTATTCCTTAACGATGTGTATGTGGCTGTCATACTCCCACCACTTTCTTCTTTTCGGTGATACTGCCACTGTTACTTAAAGTCTGCTCCACTAACCACATGTCAGTAGATTTCAGGTTTAGTTACCATTTGTCCATTAAATAAAAGACAGTAATTAGATTCTGTGGGTCCAGCTCAATAGCATTTTAATAACGGGGGAATGCCACAAAGCTTGATGGGGGGGGAAAACAGACATCAGTGTGTATTGTCACAGATTGTCAGAAAAATAGAATACAGTGTGTGTTTTTGCTTCACACTGGGGCTGTACCCTCGAGGGTCTGCCAATTGTACCCTTAACTGTTGGTAATTGTACATTTTAAGGTACAGAAATGGAGTCTGAGGAGGATCTCCAAGGTACAAACAACATTAATGGTACTTCCACTTGGTGGGAAAACGTTCATTTCTGTACCTTAAAAGGTACAGTTACCTACTGCTAAGGGTACTATTGGCAGCCCCTTAAGGGTACAGCCTCAGTGACAAGCAAAGGTACAAATTGTCACTTTGTTTTCCCGACACTGCATGTGCTGCAGTGGCCGTGTCTGAGTTGCGAGCATTTGTCACTTCAGGGTTCGTGTCTGGCATTATGTGGGGTGTGGCCACGTGCTGCTGGTTCCTGGCCAATGACTACCTCAGCGCTGTCGTCAGCTTTCCCATCATCACCGCCGTAAGTAGCTCTAGGGGGCGCCATTCCCACTAATGGCATTAACATGCTGCTTTTGAAATAGGAGCGCAAGTGTGATATCACATGCAGTTAATTCCAGACTGGTGTAACCGACTGCCCATTGGTTAACATTGGGTTACACCCTACAGTGACTGACAGTGAATGGTAATGTTAGGTACTAGGTGTTTCAAAGCCTCATTTTTCTCACACATCACTGAGATTTTTAAGCAATTCATGACTTTCATAAGGTTTAGCCCCAGTGCAGAAAAAAAAGAATTTAAGTAAATTGCGAAATATGCAACACATTCTTCCTTTTGTTACACAAACGTCTTTAGCTGCTCTCCCAAATGGTCACCTCTTCTGAGCTTTATTGGATAGTCCAGTCCAGAAAGTAAAAATTCCAGGCCAGGATTTTGTTTCAACCAACCAGTTTGGCAGAAAGAGTCAGTCTCTCAACTGGTTGGTTGAAGCAAAATCCTGGATTTAGCAAGTAACAGGATAGTTATACAGCAACTGCTTTGACTTGTACCTGAAGTGAGTGGAAGAGGATGAAGCCACTCTTCAGCCAGTGTTTAGTTGGCTTGTTGATGACTTTTTCTTTTATGAACTCTATATATGTTTAGATTAAACTACCTACAATGCACATTTCACTAATGCAATATGGCTGTTATAATTTTTATTTTATTACAGTTTTGCCAAAGCGTGAAATGGAGAAGCGCTCTACTACAGGCACCGATCCAAATAATTGAATATTTTCTGTTTGCTGGAAAGGTTTTTTCTACTGTTAATAAATAATTTGTTTTATTAGTGTTCTTATAAAAGTCTTTTTTTATGTTGCTATTATCCAGAGGGATTTCCAAGATTTCTGTCATAACACAATTTGTAAAGCTACATTTTATTGTAGCAAAACGTACCATATAAAGAAGCAGGCAAGCCAGTGAATTATATTATGTAATAAAATTGTGGTTTGTAGGGACGGGTGTCTAATGCAAGGGGACAATGGCCTGAGGAAACGAGGGTTACAGAAATTTTGGATTTTTTTGAATCGGAACAAAATTCAGGATATTGCGCTTTTATATGCACTGATATGAAGCGAACTCCAAAGCAGTGTGACCCACAAAGTTTCTGCCATCCAGTCATTCTTTTCATTTCCGTTTGGACCATTTTAATCCCCTCCGGACCTGTGTGGTGTAGTGCGAGTTGAGTGTCAGCGGTTTTCACCGTCCCGATTTCAATAAGTCTTGCGTAACTTTTCCCTGTCTTTAATGTGACAGTTTAAAACCCATCGAAAATGAAGTTTAACAGGATTGATGAACGACACAGATTGTCGTTATCACACACTTCCACGTTAGTAACAGCGATGCTGTCTGTCTCCACAGGGACCTGGGTTTATAGCTGCCGTTTGGGGAGTTCTCGTTTTTAAAGAGGTGAAAGTAAGTACCTGTAACGACATTTATATCATGTTTCTGCTAGAGTAACCCTCATCCATGTTGGCTGCAAGTACATGCAGTGTTTTTATAGGAATATCAAAAATGATTATTAGTAATAATAGTATCATAAATGGTCATGATGTAAACTTTTTCTTGTTCCTGAACTGTATGGATCACATTAAAAAAAATTCAAAGAGAGTCCAGTTATTAGCGATATAATGACAGACACGGCTCTACAAAACCATTCTGGACATCCCAGTGAGCCGTGATGTTAGCCGATTTGCTAATGTCGCGAAAGCCTTCAATTAGCGCAAACCGTTTCCCAGCAGCCGGTATGCGTGGGGCCTGATTTAGCACTTTCATAGCAGAGATGCAGAATACTCTCGTTGGATTATCATGAAGATGACTGCTAGCGCAGCCAATTATCTATAAATGAAGCTGAGGTGAATTTTCTATCGAGTCATTAGGCAGACTGATAAAGTTTGGGTTTTCATAACACGAAGGAGAATTCTGCACAAAATATCATTTTAAGGAAGTGAGCCTGTTTTCGTCGCGGACCCACAGACGGTCCACATTTTTGCTCCCTCCCAGCACCCTAATAGGGAATTGCAAACGGAAGCTTTAGGTAAACAGGAGCGAAAACGTGGACCATCTGCGGGGTCCCCGACGACCGGACTGAATTAGGGTAAAACAGGCTCACTTCCTTAAAACACTATTATAATTTTTCTCTCCTAATTCTACCCCACAGGGACTCCGAAACTGTTTAATTCTTGCCCTGGCTTTCTGTATTGTTCTTGCCGGCGCCCTGCTGACTGCGTTTTCCAAAGTATGAGTCCACCTGCGGTTGTTTCTACCACTAGGGGGAGCCATTGGATAGTCTTAATGTGAAAAGTCGCCGAACAAGAACGGCACAATTTGAAGTTTACAATTACTGAAATATAATAAACTGTTCCATATCTTTATTGCCCATAACTGGATTAACTACATTTCCCAGTATGCTTTTTACCACTCAGTTGTCTAATTAAGGTGTTACGCGAATACAAGCACTTAATTCAGTTCTGAATTTATATTCTGTACACAACCTAAATCAAGTTTATCTGTGGGAGATGTATTTAATATTAGAATTAGATTTTACCTAATAGCAGTAACACAGGATGGTTATAATTTTCATATTTCTTCATATTGTTGACAGTAAATAATCAACAGCTTGATTGTTGCATTTTAAACGCCCACAATCTGTAAAACCTCCACATTCTATGGGCTCTGACTGTAACACTGTTACTCCTCTTTGTATGAAGTACATGCAGAAATTCAGCACCGTTTCATTGCCTTTCCACCTTTTTTTTCGCTATTATTTTTTGGGAGACTTTCTAGAAAAGTACGGACAGGGTTTGGCAGTGGGTAAGCGATTCATAGGTCGCCTAGGAAACCAGAATGTTGGTTTATATTGCCGCTGTTTGTCTCCTGGGAAATTTAGAAAATTGGATTTTAAAGGGACAGTGTAACTAAACCCCAAGGAGTGGAGCTCGTGCGTAATGCGAAATGCTGCCTGTTTTTGTTTTTCAGTGCAATATGGGCCAGTATAGCATTCATTCTCCTGCTATACTGGTATAAATTACCTATTGTTTTTTACAGGTATAAGGGGTATTACGGATTTAGATTTAACCCTTTAAGACTGATATAATGAGGTTTAGATATAAGAATTTCTATTTTTTTTTACCAAGTAACTGGCATTTGATAATTTTGGGATCCAGGGAAGTTGTTGATTAATGTGTCACTGTAAATTATATATGTAAATCTGCACATATCTTCCTCCAAATGTTTGTGTCCAGTTTCTTATTCTTACACGTTGTATTCCCCTTCGCTGTGAGTTTCTCTGCTTCACACAGAAATTGTCACAACTATAAACCATCTGATTCTCGGATGTTTTTTGTAAACATTTTTATAAGTCTGCGAGTTCATCGGACGTTGGGGAAAGGCTGTTTTTTTTGCCGCCAAAAAATTAATTTGCATACCCCAAACAGACCATTAACGAAGGTTACTTTCTCCTTTTGAGAAGCACAATTTCAGATTTAATGTCCCAATTAACTTTGCTCATAAAAATATGCCCTTCATGTTATATTTCTTGGGCTTCTGAGCTAACAGATGCCTCGACTGTCCAAAAAGGGGGCATGACGAAATATGGGCTGGAATCGTTGCAGCTGACTAACTGTAATGTCCTAGCCATTAAATATTAACACATATTATGTGTTACGACTAATTGTAGTCCTGTGTATTTTTATAACAACTTTTTTAATGTTTATTTAAAAAGACACCATTAAAAACCAATAATCCTGTTTATCAATCCAGAACAATATGGTTATGTTAATCTGAGCTAACATCAAAAACTGATTTGCTTGTTTAAAAGTAAACATGCCCTGTGCAGAAATAGGTCTCAACTTAGACCTAATAAACAGCAGCGAATTGTGTGCGTGGCACGCCATCGGTTTGAGTGCTGTGGGTAATTTGTGTGTTATTGCATTCCTTTGAGCTTGTACTCTGTATTGCCAGAGCACGTCCACTGACGCCGCAGCGGGGAAGAAAGTTTCGTTCTGACATCGCAATAAACGACCCTTGCAGCGATTGATTCCCAGGTGCTGACTAGGTATATTCAAGTATGCAGCAAAGCTGATTTACCCCCCACGTCTGTCCTTTGGGAAGCACTTCCGGTGAGGGTTATGCACGTGGCTCTTCAGTTTCTGCGGCAACCTCAACATCAGTTTCAAACATTTATCTTTTACTTCAGGTCTAATGTCCCTGAGCTGTAGGCATGAAATTGGAAATCGGTCTCTTACGGGGATTCTTCTGCATCCGCAATCGTCTGATGTTGCCTGTTAAGCTTTGCACTTTTGACACTGCAGTAAACATTTTCCCCGACCTCCAAGTGGAACCTGCCACCATTCCTGATTTCCGATCCTGTTCGCATCTTCGGTGTGTGAATTTTCATACTGGTGCTATTTGGGAATCCTTGAAGTGAGCGAATAAGAATGAAAATTATATTTTTTTACTTGTATTTACGGGGGCATACTTGTTTGTTTTTCTTTTTCTCTGGGGCCCCACTGAAAAAGTCAATTTTGGGACTCAAACGCGTGGTTTAGACGTCTGCACTCTTGCGGCGCAGGCGTGAGATCTAAGGGAGCGGGAAATCAGAAATTACTCGCTGTATAAGTACAATAAAAATTACTACAATACGTTTTATTTTATGAAGCTGCTATTCATGTTTGTGAGTAAACAAAGTTGCATCAAATTAATTAGTCATAAATTTAAAAAAATGGGCTACTATGTCTGACTTACTTGTAACAGCTAATGATAGCAGCGCGAAAATCTTTAACGTCTGGGGATGCAAGTGCCTTCTGAAGTAAAGGTTAATATAAAACTCATAAGTACGGGAAATACGATATTTTGCAGTCCTTTTCCATTGTAAGCGACGACGATGGGGATCGCAGTTTCTGGGCGCAGCTCCGCCGCTTCGGATATTAACTGCAAACGCAAACAAATCAAAAGTGACAAGCGCCACAAAAAATGCAACAACACAACAAATGCGTGTATTTTGTTTGCGCAGATCTACGACCTGTTATTGGAAAGTGTTTCTTTTCTATTCCAATCTTGCTTCTCTTTTATTGGGCTAAAGCAAGTGTTTTGGTACGAGGAATTAATCCATATTTCCTATATTTTGTACCATATCATTTAGGGTAGGTCTGATACTTGACTTAAACATCTTTATTATAAACGGATAGTTTAATATTATGTTAGTTTAATAATAATGTTTGTATTTATTATACGCAACGCCGTAATACTATAAAGCGCGTAGAGATGAACATGTGACGGGCGTAGGGGAGTCAGGTCAGCTGTGCGTCCTTCGGCACCATGCCTACAAATGTGTTGGGGGCGGGGGGAGTCTGATTTCAGAACGTCCTTTCATATCTACACGAAGTATATAAATTGCTTCTGGAGATATTCAGACATGCAAATTTGCGGCAGGGACCTTCAAAGGTTATTTAGATTTAATAGAAATCAGGGATGCAAACCTTTCTCGGCGCTTTTATCAGATGCGCCTTTGTAGATAAAAGAAAATGCCCTATACGAAGCTAAAAGGTTTGCAATCAAGAAGACTGGAGTGCAGAAGCGAAAACGCCACATGGAAGCCATAACGGAGGGTTAATGACCGCCGGGGCTGCAGTGAGTGATGTAATTAATGCGCGGCTCCCAAACCCCCAGTCTAAAGTGCATCTCCGGCAGCCGGTGTTCTCAGTGAGGGTATGCCGGGGCTCCTGCTGTCAGGCGTGAGGCTCAGACCGGTTTCAACCAGTCAGTCTACCGGGAGCCCCCACCCCAGTTTATGGTTCTCTGAAATTAATCGAGCAATTCCTCGCCATAACCTAAATACAGACACTCACAGGGTTGCCAGCTCTCACGCAGTAAATCGCACGGCAAATCTGCATTATTCATCATAAACGTAAAAATACAGATGATTTACAAGGTAATAAAACTGTTACATTGATATAAATGCGTGTGCATGTGTGTGCAGGTTTTAATTGAAGTTGTCACTCCAACCAGCTGACCAATTTGGCCACCCTGAAATCGAGCAGGTCCTCGCCATGTCTAAACGCAGACAAGCACACCGGCACTCAGATTTAACTTTCTGATCGCAGACCTCGTTTCGACAGGATGGAGTGAGTGGCAGGAACATCTATGAAAATATACCGCAAATGAATCAACAGGAAACCGCGAAAAAGGCAGCGGTTCACAGCTCAGATTTCATATATATGCAGAACAATGTGTTAGATATTACATTTTGTGTGTAAGAAAGAGGAAGCTTTATTAATTAAATGGAAAATTACCTGGAAAAATTGCACTTGGGGCCTATCACAGACAGGCATATGTAATGCCAGTAATCATCATCTTTATTACTATTATTATTGTTATTGTTCATAAATAAAGACAAATTCTGAGAAACATACAGTGCAATCAAACAGTACAGAACATGCAGCGGTCCTAACAGGGCAACAGCTGCAGCTTGTTCTTGAAAGTGGGTATATGTGAGGGTATATTACCTCGCTAATTTAGTATTATTATCTGTAAATATTTATTTATTTCTACAACACCACAACATTCTGTTTTCAGGGTATTCTATCTGTGTGTACTTCGTATATTTTTATTTGCTTGCACATGTTCAATTCAATTTATTTTTTATATAGCGCTTTTCACAACAGAACTGCCCCAATACGCTTTACAGGAGTGTGTTTTGGAACATCCTTAACAATGATAACGACAGAACACAGAAACAGTGAAAATGGGAAAATGTAAGAGAAAGCCAGATGACAGCGGAGGAGAGGAACCAAAAACTCCCAAGTAGGGAGAAAACAATACACATAGCCTATATGTTAATTTGTTTGCGCGTTGTCTGCTTTGTGTTATACGAATGTTTGCCTATGCACTATGGTATCACTGCTGCATGCAGCAGAATTCGTGCATCAATAAAGTCTATATTAATTTTAATCTTAAATATAATTATATTTAATTGCATTGTGAAGTGCAAGGGTGTAAAATACCACAGAAGCAGTGTTATCCTCCATATGAGAGATACGGAGGCTGTACGCCTTTGAAGTTCAAATATCCAGTCAGCAGTTCCAGTAGTTACCCAGAGGACATGGGCACTAACGGAGAGATTACGGCTTTGTAATGGGTGGGGAAATTGGCTGTCACTAAAGACGTGTCTGCGCGTTTGTTTGACGCACCCAGTGGCGTGAAAGTCCCGTGTTCTGATGGCACTCCGTGGCTCGGCGAAAATCACGTCCCCGTTGTCTCTTCCGCAAAGTAAATGGGTGATGGAAAAATTGCAGTAAATGTGCGCGAGACAATCGAGTATGTAATAATGTTCCTGTTAGGGGGGTTGTGATGTTCAGAGGCAAAAAAAGCGGAAGATGGGCGAAAAATGTGTTTTCAAAGAGATGCCTTGTGTTTGGCTACCATCCCTCAATCTATTCAGTGCTATTTGATGTGCGCTTCTTGTTTTGTGTCGGGCACGTCCCACCTGCAGCTTGGTATTCACAAGGAAACTAGTGCAACCCTGTGTTTTTGTTTAAAGCATTTATTCTTGTTTTTGCCGACTTCTAATAGATGCCAAAGAAAACAACTAGTCTTTGTAGTAATTGTGTTGAAGCTAGTATACCGCGGCAATATTTGGCGACTGGGATTGTGCCTGAACATAAAAGAGTTTAATTAGCTGTTCGCTATTCGGTCCACAGGAGAATTCCCTTCCTCAAACTTTTTCCATTGGCTACCTCATCTAGAATATGCACTTGATGAATAAAACCGGACATCTATTGTCAAAACACAGTGTGGGGTTGGGCCATACCGAATAGAGTGAAGGGAACAGAGAAGCAGACAATGAAATGTGATTTCGGGGTGGTGTTATTATAGATAGACATAATAATGAACAGACACAATAACAAATCGACATATAATGGTTACAAAACACCGGTGGTAGAAGTGACCCAGGCCAAAAGAATAATCAAAACACAGACTAAGTAATCGCCGAGTGGAAACAAAGATGAAACAAAAAGACAATTGCTCCCCTAGCTCTTTAACTAACAAAATATCAAAAATAATTATTGGGCAGAATAATAGATTGTAAGATGAATAGTGTGTGGTTCTGGGAAATTATTATTTCTATGTATTTTTTTTTCTCTTTTTTCCTGATTGGGGTTCCTTGCACCCTATATTCATTCAGAATGTTCCTGCTGGTTTTGAAAAAGGTTATTAGATACAGCCGAAATATTCATAAAATTATTGAAGTAGATCTGTGTATTTCCATCCATCCATCCATCCATCCATCCATTGTCCAAACCGCTTATCCTACAGGGTTGCGGGGGGTCTGGAGCCTATCCCGGAAGCAATGGGCACGAGGCAGGGAACAACCCAGGATGGGGGGCCAGCC
>JAODJX010000087.1:2776957-2807328 GCA_026776945.1 Isichthys henryi
CCCCCCCCCCCCCCCCCCCCCCCCCCCCCCCCCCCCCCCCCCCCCCCCCCCCCCCCCCCCCCCCCCCCAGAATCCGGAGCTATGTCCCTGGTTACTAGTAATAATGTATTTGCTTGTTCAAAGTAAGTCACCGCACATCGAGTAAGTTACATAGTTAGGGTTAAATAATAGCTAAATAACTGGGTCACTGAGGCACATGTGACATGAGGTAGCAGTGCAGTTGCGATAGAAATTATTTATTCACGATGTCTTTGCAAATTGATTTTTTTTTCTCTTGTGTGCTCTCAGCGATTTATCCAGCAACAGAATCAAAGGGTTACCGCGAAATTTATTTCTCGATCTTGGTGAACTACTACAGCTGTAAGTCCCTGTAGTTTTTCATTTGTCCGTAGAGCACATGCTGAAATCGCAGTAATGAATCGTATCCATAATCCTTATTAATCATTACAATAATCATGTTATAATAATTTACAATAACAGAATGGGTTGGTAATTATCTGCTTCTCTTTATAGAAACATATCATATAACCCTATTTGGGAGTTACAGCTGGACCACTTTGATAATCTACATAAATTAAAATCACTGTGAGTTTCTTTCCTGGTTTTATTTAATTGATTTGGCTCTTTTATGCGCATGCATAGATAAATATGTCAAGTGGCATTTGGAATTTTTGGTTGTCAGTGGTCATTGTTGACACACCACAACAAAATGTGTCCTCTGCGTTTAACCCATATATGACATCATGAGATAGCAGGAGGCAGCTAATTCAGTACCCCGGGAGCAGTACCTTGCTCAGGGTACCTCAGTGGTGCCTCGCTGGTCGGGGATTCAAACCAGCAATCTTCCAATTACAAGTGCGCCTCCCTAACCATTAAGCCACCACTGCCCATATTTTTTCTTGTTTTATTGGCAATGTTCCTTACCAAGTACTTTTGCTCGACTAAATGAAATATAGTATCACTTAAGGTCAGACATCAAAGATGTTTAAGAAGCTGTTTTCAGGATGTGGCACCATGCATGAAATCACCAGTAAAATTACAATCTTCAAAGGCTCCTATAACTATTAAAAAAATGTTTCTGTACTAATAACTTATGATAATTTCCCCCTCTTATGAAAATTGCTCTCCCAAAGCTATTATCTAGTTTTCCAGCATTATTAAATAAACAATATTTTGCTGTGTGGAAAATCCTCCTTTCTAATCGGTCCTGGAAATTGAAAAATTAAAGCGTCATAAATAAAGTTTTGTTCCATAAATTGGACACGCGCTGAGTGCTAGAGATATTTCTGAATACTCTGGGAAAGTTTTAAAATCTTTATTTTCATTTTGGCTAGAATGTCTTTTTGTATAAATGTTATATATGATCTCGTTTTAATTAATCAACAAATTAAATCATAATTTGAAATATGTTAATTCTATTAAGGAGGGAAAATAATTTGCTCTCTGACTAAGTGGAGGAAATTATCAGTCGCCGCTGGTTGTGTGCACAAAATGGCATGACTACATACCTTCTTAAAATAGAGGTTTTTGCCTTTTCCTTTTATGGAAGTGGTCAGTGGGAAAACAGTTGTTTGTGATTTCCAGAAGCGTAGAGGGAATTGAGATCGCGAACATACAGAGGAGAATGTTTGAACCTCTGACAAACCTCACGCATATGTAAGTCTCTCATGTACGCTTTGTATTAGTGTTGTTTTAACATGGAGTTATTAATGGCCTTGGGTCCTTTGCTTACATCATGCAGGAATATATACAGGGGTGGAGCCACAGGGGCACTGACCTCAGCTGAAAGCTGATTGGGTCCCACAGTGTCTCACCCCTGTCACTCACAGATTCAAAACATGTCATTGGCTAATAATAAACCATGCAGTGTTTCTCTTCAGAGGAATGGCAAAATTACCCTGACTTTGTAATATCCCTGAAGCTATAAATACAGTTGAAACCGCCACTATCTAAACCTTTCACCGCTGGTTTATTAACACCCATTAAATCCAAAAGTGCAGCAATACTTCACAATTTAACATGAAGGGAAAACAGTGAACATTACAATTTAGCTGGTGCTATAAAATCCCTTGCCATGTTACAGAAACGCAATTTATTCACAGTTGGTGGCTTTGCCGATTCTAACAGATATTTCAAGAAGTTCCAGTACTGCGGTTATGCGCCCCACGTGCGTAGCTGCAAGCCCAACACCGACGGTATCTCCTCCTTCGAGGACCTGCTGGCTAACATCGTGCTGCGGGTCTTCGTCTGGGTCGTGTCGGCCACCACCTGCTTCGGCAACGTCTTCGTGATCGCCATGCGGTCCTACATCAGATCCGAGAACAAGCTGCATGCGTTGTGCATCATCTCCCTCTGCTGTGAGTTCCTCTATACTCACAAAATCTCACAATTTTTAGTCAATTCTGGGTTAAGTGTTGGAAAGTGTTCTTTAGGGTTAAGTTAAAAAAAATTTAAGTAAAAATCAATAAATCATTGCATCTAATTTTTTTCAGACAGACTCACGGTAAATGAGTTGCGACACCTTTTCTAAAGTAGTGCTTCTCAACCCAGTCCTCTGAGATCCCCAAACACATTTTTGCTCCCTCCCATGTCACGCCACACCTGAACCAATCAATCAAGTAATTAAGAACACCGAATACCTGGTTGTGTTGGGAGCTGGGAGGGAGCAAAAATGTGGACTGTCTGAGGGTCCCCAAGGACTGGATTGAGAAGCACTTATCTAGAGGAACTGAAAAACAAGAAAACGCAATAACCCAGTGGGGGGAAATAACTGGGAATTGATACTTGCTGGGGCTGGGAGGCAGGTGAGTCTGCTGATGGAGGTGAAACTCTTACATTGAGTTTCAAACTGCCGCCCATATCAGCTGACTGGTTCAGACTGAGGAATTGGATCGTTTCTGTCACAAGCCAGATGTCTGGATGCTATGTGGAGAGACCAAATGGCCACAAACGGGAAGCAGAAGACAGAGCATTATTTATCAATAGTCTGGAAGATATGAAAATGGCGAAAGCCAACTGCAATATGGAATAGTCCATGTGGAATAAACCATGATGGCGTGATTAAAAGAGAGAACACGGGAAGGTACTATTCAGCCATAAGGGAGATCCAAGATAGTGCAACGCGAGTCGCAGGAAAGCTAATAGTAGGATTAGGTGGAGATCTAGGATGAGAAAATTTGCTGCTTAGTTCCAGAATCAGCTCTGTGGTCAGGATCCAACTTCCACTCAACTGCTTTATGCATACGATGAAATATTATAAGTCTAGGCTTACATACTGGGTGATTCTGAATACCAGACATGAGTCAGGTGGCTTGTATCATGCAACGGGAGCAATGGGCATAGAGGGGGTTGTTTGTAGCTCAGCATGGGAAGCTGCCACACCCGTGATCAGAAGGTCCTTGGTTCAGTTCCCATAGTCAACAGAACCATTTCACCACCAGGCCTTGTGCAAGGTGCTTAACCCACAGTTACTCCAGGGACTGGCTGGGCCCTGCTTTCTGAAAAAACACACATTGCTTTGACTAAAAGTATCTTCAAAATAAGTAAAATGTAAGCAGGAATTCTTGGTACAATGAGAATGGCAGTGACTTACAAATGTAACCAGTAGTAAGGGAGCAGCCAATAAGTACGTATTGCTTGTGAAAGTCATTTAAATGTGGGAGGAGCTGTGAACGACAGAGAAGAACATAACTTGTATTACCTGTGTGAGGTTTGTGTAGCTGAAGTCTGGTTCAGCTGGAGACACATCAGCGTACAATGTAAGCAGCTGGATAACCTGACATCTCTCTGAACCAATCGCTTTTCATTCTGCCCTCAGAATTATTTTTTTTTTGTCTAAGTACAACTCCCATAAGCTTTGCCTTCCCACAGGTGCTGATGGCCTGATGGGCGTGTACCTCTTTGTGATTGGAGCATTCGATCTGAAGTTCCGGGGAAAGTATAACCAACATGCCCAGAGCTGGATGGACAGCATGCAGTGCCAGGCGGTGGGTTCCCTGGCCATGCTGTCCACAGAGGTGTCCGTCATGTTGCTCACATACCTCACCCTGGAGAAGTACGTCTGCATCGTTTACCCATTCCGGTATCTTGCCCCCGGAAGACGCCGGACCGTGAGCATCCTCGTAGCCATCTGGATCCTGGGATTTATCATCGCCTTCATCCCCCTAGTGGCCAAAGACTTCTTTAAGAACTTCTATGGTACCAATGGAGTATGTTTTCCCCTGCACTCTGAACAGCCAGAGACTGTTGGGGCTCAGGTGTATTCCATCGTCATTTTCCTTGGTAAGTGCCACTCCTATTCAGTCCTGAATTTATTCGTTCCTTCTGCCTAGTTTTCCGATTGCGTCTGCGTGGTGATCACAGAACTGTCTATGACTGGCATGCGTTTCTGTCCAGCAGATGTCGCTGTCGAGTCGCTGAGCGACTTCTGCTCACGGCAAATGATTTTGTAACGTGTATAATCACCGTGCTCTTTTACAGGCCTAAACTTGATGGCGTTTCTTATAATCGTCTTTTCCTATGGAAGCATGTTCTACAACATTCAGAAAACGGGCACACGAGCTACAGAATACAGCAATCACATCAAGAAGGAGGTGACCATTGCTAAGAGGTTCTTCTCCATTGTTATAACTGACTCCCTCTGCTGGATCCCCATATTTATTTTAAAGATCTTATCTTTAATTCAGGTGGAAATACCAGGTAAGATGCTGAATCAATCACAATACACCTGATTAATGCAGCACTAATAGGAATGATACATTGTCTTAACTGAGAAAATATCATTTTACTACATCTGTAGTACTATTCAAGGTAGTCAAGGGAAATGTTTAAGGCAATTTTTTGCCCAAAAGAAAAAAAAAACACAATTTAATATGAGCATATGTGCATATTAAGAGTAACACAATAAAAACCAAGAATTTTCTCTGTTCTCCAAAAAAGTTACCGCTATCTTGCCAGGTGGGTAGCTGAACACCACTTCAGTTCCCAAATCTCTCCTCAGGGGCACCTCAGCCGTTCCACGCATTTGTTCAGTTTTATCACAAGCTCACGCAATCAACTTAAATAGTTAAAGCCATCAGTAAGGTGTTGATTAACCATGTGAGGTGCGCTAATGGTCAAATTAAAGACACGAGAGTTGTATGACTGCCTAAGACTCTTGCATGATACTACAAGTGCATGATTAATCTTTTATTTTTAGTCTTTGCAAATGTGCTTGGGTTTAGATCAAAATAAATATATTCTGTATATGGTTGAGGTTCCCCAATTCAGGTTCTAGATGGCCAGTGTACAACACAGTATGTGGATATCCCAGCTCAGACACACCTACTAACCTGGAAAATTGCTGACTAAGATGTGATTGAGCAGGAAATCTGCAAACTAATGGATTCTGGCCCGACAGGGCCGGAATTGTGGAACCTTGATTAAGGTTGTTTTTAACACCTTACATTGACAATAATCATTTACAGGGTTTTGCTGTTCATCTGTCTCAGGTACGATTAGTTCTTGGGTGGTAATATTCATCTTGCCGATCAACAGCGCCCTGAACCCTATCCTGTACACACTCACCACACGGCCATTCAAGGAGACCATACTGCAGGTATGGAATAACTACAGACAGCAGAGGCCCCAGGCTGGCACCCAGCAGGCCAACGTACCCTCCTCCACGTGGCTGGAGATGTGGCCTGCACCGGAATCTAACGCCGCGCCCTCTCTGGGGTATGTGGCCCATCCTTCAGAGATGTCACTTACTTCAGGAAAGACTGACTTACTGCCAGAGAAAACTATAAATGGAATTTAAATGCGAATGCTTCTGCAAAGATTTCTCATCTGGCATCCTTCCTGAATGTTTCTTTTTGTCTTTATCAATGGAGCACAGAGTCAATTAACAGCCAATGATGATAGGATCAAGATTCCGGCAGTTTACTTATGATTCCGGGAGGTAAATTTCGGCTGCTTTTGTTCTTAACTCCTCATGAGCATTTATCCTCGATTAAAAGGGATCGTTTGTCAGCATTTTGGACCAATTACAGGACTTTTTAGGCATTATGAAAGGAAAACAAGTAATTTCCCTATTAGCATAAATTTTGATGAACTGATAATGTACTTTTACGCAAAAGAGCATTAAAAAAACACACGAATGCAAAACAAAATGGTTTCTGTAAGAAAAAGTATAATTTAGACTGTTGCTGGCTACTTTTGTAGTATAACCCAAAAGAAGGCAATGGGATAAAAATATTTGTGTTTTTCATTAAAGCAAATTTTACATTATTTTCCCTAGAATGCAAAAAAAAATGCATGCACTTTTTAAAAAAAATATATGGAAGAGAAACTGACACTTATATCTCTGAATCATGAAATACAAATACGCAAGTGTATGGATAGAAAAATATCATATGAAATCAGTCACTATATGAAATTATATTTTAATTTGGTCTGTTTTGTTAGTTCCTCATATACGACGTTTACCATGTATAACAGTCTCGGGAAAAAAGTTTTCTGCATTTGTAAAAACCCCACTATACCATACTGATACGTTACAGCTGTGAAAAGCACAAGCAAGCACATTATTTCGCAACGATTACGGGAATATGTCAAAACGTACTTAATTAACTGTATACATGTGGGAGAACTGCCTGCATATGTACGATCGAATAAAGCGCTGCGGCATCCATCAGCTGTCCGGGGCGGCCGGCTTGTCGGCATGATGTCCTCCCTTCAGCAAATCTCTCCACGCCTTGAGAAACTGCACGTTAGCTGAACTTCTCTCCGCCAGCTCCTTCACTTGGATGGCCATCACGGAGGTCGTGTGTAGCATGTGAGTCAACGACACCGCAGCCTGCGACAAAAAATGACAACTTACCATCGTGCGCCTATAAGCAATTAACCTGGGAAGGACCCTAAAAGGATCGCTGTATTAGCACGGCTACTTACATCATCTATCTGCACCTCAATTTCCTCCAACAACTCCGTGTCCGTGAGGTTAAATGTGTTCTCCGGAGCAACTGACGAGGTGCCAGACATCGCTACGAGTAAACAGAAATGTTTTTCTTTTTCAAAACGTCAAGGTTAAGTTCCGTATTTCCCGCGAAATATTTCGGCGCATGCGCAGTGCAGCTAAATGACGTTTAATTTGTATGCCGGACGATGATGGATTTTAAAAGACTGTTAATGGTTAATTAAACAATGTTAAACTCCGGATGAAAGCGTTTGTCGGTGCTGCAGGGAGGATATTTTATTTATTGGTGGATAATTTCCGTTAAATCATAGCAAAATATTCCTTGCACACGCTTAATGTATAAAGCATTGTAATGATCATTGTGGTATTACATTGATCATATGAAAAGACGAAAACAAATAAAGATTTGTTTATAAATTCTGTATGTTTTAATTCATATAGTTTTTGCGAGACACGCGCGCACGTATGTGTATATGGAACGTTGGCTCGCCGCTAATAATAAAAAAAACTACAAATCCCACAAAACGCACGCCGTCATCCTTTCAAACTGTCCAAGTCATTTCCGGTTACTGTGGCTTGTATTTTAACATTGAGGGAAGGAGAGGCGTCTCTCCATGCTTATGTTGCTGAGTGCTAAGTGTCTGCGTTTAGTTGACCAAATGTCCTGAAGGCCGTCCCACGTCACCCACCCTATTGGCACCAAGATTTTAGACATTGATTAGTAAATACACGATGTTGTCTATGAACAAGATTGCAAAGCAAGGTACAGTACACATTCGTTGTTTTTGCTTATTTTGATTCTTGTTATTTGGTTGGATCTTACCCATACGGTTTCGAGTTAACTTTTTTACATCACTGGGTTTAAATGAACAGCGTGTCCATTTTTTTCTGTATAATGATGTGCATGTTAAGTTACAAATCTCGGGCTGGGAGCTATAGCAGTAGCTTAGCACTCCTAGTGGTCTTTATAAATGTAGGGTAAAGTTCACGTAATCGAGGTCATTTACTGCTCTGTGTTGCCGTTTGCAAATTTCCTGTAGGTATAACTGGCTATATTTACAAATGCATAGATTTCCATGTGGCACATTTCCTGCCTTGCATTTTATATTAACTTCATTGAAATATTCATTCAGATGTCTTTTACTCGTGATAGTAACACGTTTCAGGAATGATCTATGAGATGGGTTTCCTTTATGGTTAAAATATGCGAGCTTTCTTTCTTTGTCTGTCTAGTCGTACGTTTTCCTGACTTATCACGGTTCACTGTAAAGCTGCGCATTGCTCTGCCAGTGCACAGGTGCGCGCGCGTGCTGGATCTGCTGCAGAAAGAGAAGCTGTCACAGAGATGGGCGTCCAGCGCGTCCCCAGTGCCCCGAGTCACCACCCACTACACCGTCTTCCCCAGGGACAAAGACCCGCGATGGGAAGGTGCAGCTCACATTGGCAACTCGCCCACACATTTGGACTAATAGTTTTGCAATGATATTTTCCCTGTAATTTATATTAAACCTCATAACCTGGCACATAGGAATGGCCAGTTATCTGGCTCTTACATATCCACTCCTTTGCAATGCCCACATTATTTGCATTATGAATTTACTTTGCCCCATGTTTGCCTTACTGTGTTTACCAGTGACTGGGTGGATTTGCAGAGTAAGATTTTTATTGCATAGTTTAACTGACTGTTTAGGACACAGTAAACTCACCGATTTGAAATTGAAAAATATAAGCTTGGTTTAGAGTAAGTTTGTTTAATGTAGAATTTGAATTCTTAATAGTGGAGTTAATTGATTTTTAGTTGCTAAAGTATTATGGTTGAGTTTTTTTTATTTTATTAGTGGTTGATGGGTGACAAAGGTGTTTAGGTGTGACATCAAAGATTGTCAGAAATCCGCGTGTAAAGTTCCTCATTGCGTTTATATGATGGCAGTACTTTGTTGCAGGCATGGAGATGGAGCGATTCGCCGATGAGGCTGACGTCGTGATCGTGGGTGGTGGTCCCGCCGGTCTCTCTGCCGCCATCCGCTTGAAGCAGCTCGCGAACGAGCACGGCAAGGAGCTGCGTGTCTGCGTGGTGGAGAAGGCCTCTCAGATCGGCGCTCACACGCTGTCCGGTGCCTGCCTGGAGCCAAGTGCTCTCAGCGAGCTCATCCCAGACTGGAAGGAGAGAGGAGTGAGTTGGAATCATCAAAAAGAAAGGAATCACTGATAGAACATAGTGGAACATATGTGGTTGCTTAATGGTTTGTGTTTCACAGCGACAGACAGGCATTTTTGATTGTATCGAATTGTAGTTTACGGTGTATTTATCAGAATGATTAGAATCTGTGATGCTTAAATATTTAAATATGAACTATATATATTTTTTTAATTTTTAGGCCCCTTTAAATACACCAGTGACAGAAGACAAGTTTGCGATTTTAACAAAAAAGTCTAGAATCCCTGTTCCAATCCTTCCTGGTGAGTTATAACATTAATATCATACTTTGTGATGCACCTTAGACCTTAAGGACATTGTTTTAGGAGCGACCAGGGACAGTTGTGTGTTTTTTTCCCCATTTTTATTAAAAGTAAAGTTGTGATGGTTTCTTAAACAGCAGTGGGGGGATTCCTCTCTTTTCTGATAGTATCACATGTAGCCTCTCACAATAATCTGCAGAGGATTCGGAAGTGAGAGACGTGCTGTGCGTTTGCACACCTGCTAGCTTTTATTTCTTTTTAACTGTTTGTTTAATCTGTTCGGCGACTGTTTCTAGGACTTCCGATGAATAACCATGGCAACTACGTAGTCCGTCTCGGTCATTTCGTGCGCTGGCTTGGCAAGCAGGCGGAAGAGCTTGGCGTGGAGTTATACCCTGGCTATGCAGCTTCAGAGGTACCTCCGAGTCTTTTTGTGTTTTATTCATTACCTCTAATGTATCCTACAGTAGTTTCTTTGAGTTGTCTAAGGGCTCAGATTACTACTTACGCGGAATCTTCCCTTACGCGTCAAAGGTACTGTTTCACGAAGATGGGAGTGTAAAAGGAATCGCTACGAACGACGTGGGGATAGCTAAAGACGGATCGCCCAAGGTGAGCTTCTCAACGTGTCCCTGCAGTGCTGCAAGTGTTTACGTCAATCAGATACGCTTCTAAACTGAACCGTTCAGTGCCTAATAGTGAAGAAATCCGCTTGCAGCAATGCTTCACTTTTTGCCAGGTAATCTATCCAATCTGACGGTGTTTAGTACTGTGTAGGTGTTCGGTTTCTCATAATGAATGCGCACGCCGTGCCTTTGATTGCAGGACGTGTTTGAGAGGGGCATGGAGCTCCACGCCAAGGTCACGGTCTTTGGAGAAGGCTGTCACGGCCACTTGGCAAAGCAGTTGTATAAGCGTTTCAACCTGCGCGAGAACTGCCAGTCGCAGACCTATGCCATAGGCCTTAAAGAGGTACCGTCCATGCGTGTATTTTTGTGCCATCTTATACATTCCTAGAATTACCTATTTCTTAATCTAAGCTCACTTACACTATTTAGTATAATAGAAATACAAGGCTGATTTCTGTAAGTCATTTAATTTTTCCTTTCTTTTTGTCGCAAGTCATTCCTTTTCTTTAATTTTCTATATCTTTAAGGGTGCAGGGTGAATTACCCCGTGTTAAAATGTCACTTTTTTAAAAAAATATTTATGTAAATTTAGTCTGCTTACCACATCAACATGGGGGTCTGGGTATTATATTCTGCATAAACATTCCTACCGTAATGAATGGTGCCTTGTATTTACTGTAGATATGGGTTATTGATAAAAAGAATTGGAAACCTGGAAGAGTTGAACACACGGTGGGCTGGCCCTTGGACCGGCATACGTACGGAGGGACGTTCTTGTACCACCTGAATGAAAATGAGCCTTTGGTAGCTTTGGGCTTTGTGGTAAGTGGTGTGTGTTGTGTACAAGACTTGTAGGATAGTTTTGGGATGGGAGGAGTTTCTAACATAACTAGCCCCTCCTACTAGGTTGTCAGTAGTCAGGGTGAACTTCGTGATGAAGCTTGCTTTTCTGCATTTATTTTGGACATCTTGCTTGACGATGGCATTTCTGATCACCGAAGCGGAGTCACTTGAGTTGTGCCTTAACTTTTCTATTTTGTAAATTTTTTCTTATTCTTGTTTTACATGCAACATTTGTTTTAACTGTGCTGTTGTTTGCCTGTCCTCCGACTCCAGACCCTGCAACTGTAGCGTGAGAATTTCACTGTGTTCCTCGGAACATATGACAGTATACTTTTGAAATTTAATTGGAGTTGATGGCGTACTGTCCACTCAGCGGTCCTATTTTTCTGTGGGTCACCATGTGTGGACTCCTGCAGCATCTGTTGTCTTTCACTTGTCGCACCAATATCCTGTGTAGTTGGAACTGTATAGGGAGTTTCTGGCAAATTTAAAGACTGAGTAAAGCCATGATTTTATAACCAAGGCTGTCCATAAATTACTACTGTCTTAGGTTGGCTTGGACTACCAGAACCCATATCTGAGCCCCTTTAGGGAGTTCCAGCAATGGAAGCATCACCCTTCAGTGGCATCAACTCTGGAGGGAGGAAACCGGATTGCCTATGGAGCCCGAGCCCTGAATGAAGGTGGATTCCAGGTAGGCTGCGTCGTGGAAGCCAGGCTGATTGCGCCCCCTAGTGCCTACAGTCCTCATAGCAGAATAATATTTGCCTTACAGTCTATACCGAAGCTGACGTTCCCCGGAGGCTTGCTGATAGGGTGCAGCCCTGGGTTTATGAATGTGCCGAAGATCAAGGGAACCCACACGGCAATGAAGAGCGGCATGCTGGCAGCCGAGTCCATCTTCCAGAAGATCACAGACGAAAACCTGCAGTCTGAAACAGCTGGTAACCCTCAAACCCGTCTGAAGGCAGCAGGCGTGGCTTTGAGTAGCTAGTGATTTTTTATCTTATAATTTAGGAGTTTATTGATCCCCTTTGGGGGGTCATTGATCCAGCGGCAGGTGATTTTGTTTCAACCACCCAGTTGAGTACTCCTTGACTGTGACTTTTTATACTCAACTGGTTGGTTGAAACAAAATCTTGGTCTGGATTTGTACTCTCTGGACCTGAAATCTCCACCTCTGGAAATGTGACAGTTTTTGGTAGAAGGTGTGGTTTTATTTCATCTTCACTATGGGCTAGATCAATATTCAGATTCAGTTCTAGTCGGACACACAAATAACACCTGTGAATTATTCCTGCATGTTGTTGAAGAACGTCTGAAGGCACGTGTTGATGTTTCCTCTAAAATGTCCCCATGTTCTAGATTAACAGCAGCCCCCATTTCTTACAGCATGTGGAACTTTAGCCGTAAGTGATATGTATGCACTGGAAAAATGTATCCCAAAGAACTTTAACACTTAGTCATTTTTTGAGCGTAAAAAAATCCAGCACCACGTTTTGTACTAGGTATCAGTTTGGATTCTAAGATGGCGTCTTAAGAACTTTCAGCTGGTACTGTCAGTTTATTTGATTATTTAAAATCATTTTGCACAGGGTGATGACTTGTCTTCCAGGAATTCATGTGCCTGGATATGAGGACAGCTTGAAGAACTCCTGGATTTGGAAAGAGCTACGTGCTGTTAGAAACATACGACCTTCATTCCACAATTACTTTGGACTGTATGGGGGAATGCTCTACACTGGCATCTTTTACTGGATCTTACGAGGGAAAGAACCGTGGACTTTAAAACATATAGGTAAGAGACACTATTGTTTTGGGGAAAGTCTTTTGAGCTTGTGTGTTTGTTCACCTAAAGCAGTGTTTCCCAACCCAGTCCTCTGGGGACTCCAGACAGTCCACGTTTTTGCTTCCTCTCAGCTCCCAGCGCACCTGTATCAGGTATTCGGTGTTCCTGATTGGCTGGGAGCTTGGAGGGAGCAAAAATGTGGGCTGCCGGAGTTCCCCGAGGACCGGGTTGGGGAACACTGACCTAAATAATGGGCAGTTGAGCAATGTTGAGGACTCTGGACAAAGAGTAGTCGGTCTCCACTGTGTCTAGGTGCGGATGCTACGCAGCTCAAACCCGCAAAGGAGTGCACCCCCATCGAGTACCCCAAGCCTGACGGGAAGCTGAGCTTCGACCTGCTGTCCTCTGTAGCTCTGAGTGGCACCAACCATGAACACGACCAGCCCCCGCACCTCACCCTCATGGACGACAGCATCCCCGTTGCCAAGAACCTGGCCATCTACGATGGGCCAGAGCAGCGATTTTGTCCAGCAGGTATGGATGAAGCACTTTGTTGCACCTCACATTCGTACAGTGTGAACTTTTCAAATGTTCAGTTTGCATTCGTCTTTTAGCGGGAGTTCCTAAAGGTTCAAATTTGAGAACCAAAATAGCAGCCATCGCTGATAAAAGTATCCCGTCACTTTTTATGACCTCTGGTTACAGAATTGTAACCAGATGTAATTAAGAGGCATTAACTGTCTTTAACTACCAAGGATGAGTCAGTATCCGGAATAAAGTTGTTGCACACTACTCTCAGCTGCATTAAATATGCGTGTTTGTTCATACGTAAAGTGCACATTTCTGTTTATGAAACGGCCACAAAGAAATATTTAATTTGTACTTTAACATTTGAGTTAGTTAGTTCATTGTGTTGTGGCTTTGCAGTGCACTTAGCATAAGCATATTTTTAATCAGCAAATGTTAAAAAAATGTTTGTAAAATAAAACATTCCACTAAACTGCGCTGCAGTAATTTTGATGCAAAGATTCAGAATATCGATGGAAGAATCACGATAAACTGAATCGCGATTTAACGATTACCTGTATCGATACAGTTCTGGTATTGCAACTATTTTTTTATTTTTTTTTGTTCCAGGAGTGTATGAGTTTGTGCCTCTCGACTCTGGAGAGGGCATGAGGTTACAGATCAATGCACAAAACTGCGTTCACTGCAAGACTTGCGACATCAAGGACCCGAGCCAGAACATTAACTGGGTGGTGCCAGAAGGAAGCGGGGGACCAGCATATAACGGCATGTGATTTTTCAAAGAGTACGTCGACAGGCATTAACCTGCTGCTCTGATCCTATTGCAGTAACACACCATGCATTGTACCTCCTCACAACACTGAGTTTAATGTTGCCGCATTGTGACTGTTTATTTGAAAAGAAAAAAAAAAAATACGATTTGTTCATTGCCAAATGAACGGTTGTATATAGAAGACTGCTGGTACATGGTAAGATGGTGTTTGTATAGCTCTTATCTTGTAATTTTAATAAACTCTGACTTATTTCAATGTACAAATGTTTGACGTAACATTAAGAACCTTAAATATATTTTAGGATATTTATCACTTTCGCTCCAGTATTAATATATCCATCACTTATCAATGCATCTTCTTTTTGAGGAACGGGAAGAATGAGAAAAGAACCACACACACACACAATCATCCACAACAATACTTTTTATTCTATCATGTTCAGGCCTATAGGTGTGGTACTTGGAACACACTATAAAATCCACCAAGTTACAGCCGACAACTTGCCATTTTAAAACAGTGTGTGTACCATGTCTCAGCCTTGTTTACCATGGTGCATGTTTGTTAGAATTAGCACAATGAATGTTGGGTAGGACGACAGCTTCGTTGAATACAGTACATCAGGAAGAGGCCCCCGGTTCGGCCGACCGAATCCCGACCGAATGCGGCGTTTCCAGAAGGCCGCTGTAGTGCCGACAGATCTTCAGGCAAACATCTTTGCGTACGTCATTTTCTCTCTCTCTTTTTCTTCCTTGACTTTCTGTTTCACTCTTAGAATCTCGTTTCCAATTGCTGTCAAACACAGACTCGTATCTTACACTGGAATTCGGGAGGTAAAACTGCACAGACCGTTATCAGCGGCTATTGAAGAAAAAGAAAAACTATTCAAAGAAAACTGTTTGCAACGGACGCTCACCTTTGTCATTAGGTGTTATTTCATGAGCTTTCTTCAGATCAGCCTAGGATTGATACACAACAGGTACAATGAATAAACAACTCAATGATACTTCCAGTTAAAAAAAAAAGCAAATATATGTATGTACAGCAATGTGAATAAATGTAGCAGAACATGAATAGTGTAACGTTAGGTATGATAAGTTTAATATGACCAAAAAATGTACATGTATGTGCATGCACACATACCAAAAAAAGAACGAATGTTTGTAGGGGCTTTTATTATGAAACTTGGAACAGCCATCGCTCACCATGGCCTGAGTGTAGTCCTTCAGTCCTTGCCATGCCTGGGCTCTTCTATACAGTGCTTTAGTGTTGCCAGGTTTCAAGTCAAGTGCCTATAATGATGAGAAAATAGGCTTTTGAACTTTATATAGAACACAATATAATGCATCTAAATGAACTATATGTATGTAGGCAGGGTATTCACACACACACACACACACGCAAAATCCTAGGCTACAGGCAATATAGAAACGCCAACCAGTATAACTGTGTGTTTCTAGTCTGTGGGATGAAGCCCATGTAGCTGAGAGAGAACATGCAAACTCCCCGGATCAGTCACCTGACTGCAGTTGTCGACAGCGTCCTGCCATGACTGCAGCTTCAGCTTGCAGGCGGCGATGTTCAGGATGCAGCTCAGCGCGATGGCCTCCAGCTTCTTCTGCAGCTTTTCGTCATCGTCCACTGCCTCGCCACAAGATTCCAGGTACCTGTGACAGGCATGGCAGCCCGGTGACTGGCAGCAGAGGGAGCGATGCGGCCTGACGAATCCAGGGTTCCGATTGTGGTTCCGGTCCTAGTACGCTTTTCCACCGCACCAGGTACCGTACTTTGTGCGGTGGAAAAGCGCCCCTAGTGCACTGTGCGTGTGGAGTTTATATATCCACTGTGTGTTTGTGCCGCTTTCCTCTGGAGACTCTCGTCCCCCCCCCCCAGTCTAAAAACGTGATCATGTGACCTGGCGTCTCTATGGCCCCCTTTACACTTGGTATTAAAATGCGTCTTGGCCGATCGAATCGAAAGTGAACGCCGCCAAATGCAAGTGTAAACGACCAACCACTTGCCAAGGTGGTCTAGAATGCATTTGACCACATGTCTTTTGTAGTGTAAATGCTAATGCATCTCCGACAAGGATGTTACTGCGCGAGGCATTAACAAAATCCTAATTCAAGTGGTCAGCTGGGCACATTGGGGACGCATGGCACACAGGGGTAAACAGCCATATGTCTCAGCTGTCTACTTATGATTTTAAAACCAGTGTGTTAATGGCCTAAATCAGCCTACTTTGTGTGCAAGTGTGTCCCCTGTGATTGGCTGACATCAGTCAGGGTGTCCAGATTCATTGATTATTAGATTGGATGGATGGATATAACCTTCTAACATACCTTAGAGCCTTTGAATACTTTTTATTAGCTGTCAACCAATCCTGGGATTTAAAGAAGTTATTCCCAATGGTCTTAACATCCTCTGCAACAGACAGGATTTTATCAACCTGCAGAAAAAAAAAGACGACGTATCAAATTGGTGAAATAAACAATCACGAAATCCCGATTCACCAAAAACTAGAAGAGTGGAAAAATTCAAATTAAAATTTTTCAAATTCCAAATTCAATTTAATTTATAGATAGCGCCTTTCGCAAACGGAGTCGCCCCAAGGCACTTGATACCCACGTCTTTGAAATCGATGTCGGCATCCTCCGGAAAGTCGGGATGGAGGTCTCCAGAGCCGTCGTCGGGGGTGACGCCCCAGTCATCCCCCTGCTGATGTTCACCGCAGTCTGCGATGATGCAGGTCTTTAAAAACAAGATCGCCCAGTTACCGCTAAGCTCCGCGCGCGTGTTTGAATGCGTGATGTTCTGCAAGCGGCTGCACCTTCACTGGTGTGTCCTCCTTCGTATCCACTGCTTCCAGCATCTTGACGATGCCCATCCCCTTCAGCACCTGTCCGAAGACCACATGCTTCCCGTCCAGGTGGCTGGTGGGAACGGTAGTGATGAAAAACTGTGAGCCGTTGGTATTCGGCCCGGCATTCGCCATGCTCAGCAAACCCTCCCTGTCGTGCTGTAAAGGAAAAATCAAAAGGTTATTAAAACATCAAGCAGTGGGTTCTCAAGCATTATATGTAAACTACAGGATGGAGTTTTTAGTGACTTTTTTACCTTATAGTGGAAATTCTCATCTTCAAACTTAGCCCCATAAATGCTCTCTCCTCCAGTACCGTTCTGATTGGAGAAATCCCCTCCCTGAATCATGAACTTCTTTATAACTGTGAATGGGAGAAGAACCGAGTTTCATCAGAACCAACACCGACACAGTACTTCCGAAATCATCCCCTCTGCTCCATTAGTCACTTAAAACATGACTTACTCCTGTGGAAGGGGCACCCTTTGAAGTGTAGCGGCTTCTCCGTCGTGGGCCCATTTCCCTTCTCGCCGGTGCACAGAGCTCGGAAATTCTCGGCGGTTTTCGGAACCACGTCGGCGAACAGTTCGAGCAAGATGCGTCCCACTAGGAGACGGGAAGACGGGCTATTTGTGACCGATCAGCGCACAAGGACGCTTGGGAAAGCAGCTGCTTCCTGCGGACCTTTCTGGAAGCCAGCTCTAAGTCGCAATTTGCAACGCCAGGCAACAATGTATTAATAAATCAATAAGTTATCAAGTAATCTAAATAAGGAATCATTTTATTGACTAGAGGACGCATCGCTAAAATTTACGAGTAAAATAATTATTAGAAATTATAATATAACTGTTTTGTCGATTTCAGAACTCGCACATGTTCAGGAATTGGTTATGCAGACCCACAACACAGACGCACATGGCCTAACATCACTGGTAATATCTAACTGACATACAATTAAACAGTCTCATAACCCAAACTCAAACATGGATAAAAGATTTTTTATTTAAATATAAAACATGCATTTCTTTCAGTAACTGCACATATCTCGGTTTAATTAACGTTACAGTCTGCTAACGTACCTCTTTCACCGCCGATGTCAACGTCGAGAAACACCCGAGGGTTGTCAGCGTTGGAAGGCTTATTTTGAGGTGTTGGGTTTGACATTTCTCATTCGATTCCCAAAAACAGTGATGACAATTTGCCGACTCCGCCGCGCACCCAAAGTATGGCAGCCAGCAGCGTCTGTGGATCGTAAGACCGCAGTATGAGACGAACAACGGGATGGGAAAAAATGCATTTCCGGTGGTCCGGGGACTGAGAATTTCAAAATAAAAGCTTCATTTCGCGAAATTCATTTGTAGGCTATTTTGTATTTAATAAAAATTCATTAAGTGGATCATTTCTGTCACACAAAAAACATTTAAAAAAATGTATGTACATGTGTAGATAAATGTTATTTTGAATATAACACTTATAGATTTACCATGAAAAATATGCCCTTTATAAACAACATCTAAAATCTTTAAGATTATTCTTAGAATAATAAAGCCAGGTGTAAACTGGCCTTTGGGTATACATTTTTGCGGTATAAGGCTGGCATGTTAACAGAAAAACAATCCAAAAATGCTTCTCCTTCAGAATAGTATGCAATGGTAGCCATTTCAATATTTATCCTGTCAAAAAGTTTTAAAATAGCCAATTACTTATGTCTTGTTTTTTGCATTTCTGTAGTGTTCACAAGACACGTGGAAGGAACAAAACCATGGTAGTTGTAATGATAACAGATGCATGCATTTAGAATTTTATGCACAAACACCAACAACAATGCCATAAAATGTTTATTTACAAATTGCCCTCGCTCTAAAATTTGCAGTCGTTCTTTTTTAAAAAAAGAAATGATCTCACATTTGCTGTGGCATGTCTAATAAATGTGATACGCAAAAGCGAGAAACGTATTTCTTTATTAATGTTTTCTTGATCTCACCACAAGGGGGAAGCCACGGTCGATAAAAACAAACGCATTGAGCGTTGAAGCGAAGACCTCGAGTCTTCGATTGGTGGGAGCAGTCACCAAAGAGTATTCATTCATAATTTTCTCAATATAACTGACCTCAGAAATATTACCTCATTTCCAGAAACTCTTATAGGCGAGAAACCGCTTCAAAACATACTGCTAATACTAATTAGTCTAAATCAATCCCCGCAGTGTCACAATACTATACAAATAACACTAATTCTCCAGCAAGGCGCTTCTCTCAAAATCCTATTTACTCATCACGCAAACATGCAGCAATGTAAGCATGCAACCCATTGTAAATACGACATGCACCATTATTACTTTAAAAAAATCTAGAATGCATAGCATAATAATTATAATAAATGCATGCTATCTAATATTTAATCAGATTTGCTAATGAATGATCACCAGGGCGAATGCATGCAGCCACACATGCACTCCGATGGACACGTGCAGGGCTTCGCGCGACCAATAGAGAGCGTGCCGCCCTAATCCGCACGCGTGGCCACGGGGCTGAGCGCGCCGTCATATGACTTCGATAACCGATCCATGGCGTCTGCGAGCGGCGTCTCTCCGCCATGGCCACATGTCGCGACCGTGCGGGGCGACCCGGCAGCCTCTGAAACGGGACATTATGGCTCCCACTTTGCTCCAGAAGCTTTTCAGCAAAAAGGCCGGCGCGGCTGCCGCCAAGGACTACCCGGGTCCGGATTTATGGTAGGTGCGGACACGGTCCGAAGGGGGGTGCTAAGCAGACGCTGCAAATGTGCTCGCTGTTCCGGGAGAGTGGGATTTATTTTTTTAAATCAGCTATATAGCTACTAAATATGTTACAATTCTGCGCTCGATTGGCGCTAACTTTGCATAAGACTCCGTCCTATTTCTTGGAGCAGCATAAAACCGTGAGCAGCCCTCTCTTTGTATGTGAGCAGCGAAAGTAGGGGATTGCCTTTATTTTCCTCCATCAATGGGGACGGTCTCCCCCCTCCCGTGCACATCAGGCAGATGGCGCATTACCCGCGGACGGGTGCCCGGCTTTCCTAACGGGCTCTGGCGGACGACCGAGTCATATGACTGCCTGGTGGAACACCGGACGGGCGATCCTCTTGGCGATCTCTTCTCTAGTGGGGTCAACCACGTTTTTCTCCATCATTTTCCAGCAATTTCTCAACATAACTCTTATTTTTTGGGGGGGGGGGCTGGACAGCCTCGTGACACCAGTGTAAAATGACACAGCAGAACAGATCTGTTATTTACATTAGATGCCTTGAAATTAGATGCACATATGAAGTTACCATGTAGGCATGTTTTATAATGCAAGTTCATTCACGGTCGAGATACTGATCTGCAGGCGATCCCGAATGGGGTGCGAATATCCCCCCTCCCGAGGTCCTTTTTAGGAGTTTTGCGGGTCGGCGGAGAACTTCACGCCAGACGCATCTCAGTTTCACCAACGCCAGACACAGGCGCAACACTGCAGGAATGTAACGTCTTGCTATCCGAAATGCAAAAGTCTACATGTCCTCGGCTCGCCTAGCTTCGGTCTGGAAGAAAAAAAATATATGCAAGCGGGAACTTGTCAGAGGTACCATGTAGATAGGAATTCTTTGGTTGACTCCTTTTTTTTGGGGGGGGGGGTGTTTGAGTTTTAAAATTGGTGTCCTAAAATTACCCACCTTTTGGTGTGGTAAATTAAAATACCTTGTTTCATTGGCTTTAAGGTACAAAGGTGAATCAAGGAATGAATTTAACTAGATCAGGTTTAGTTAAAATGGATGCGCTGAGGATGTATTTTAAGAATTTAAGGAAGATGTACTGGGTCTTTATGTCTTTCTCTGGATTCTTCCCCAAATTTGGTCCCTGTATCAGAGTATAGGGAAAATGACAGGTAGTAAAGTCAATGCATTGCGCAACTGTGGGTCAGACTGTTCGAAAAAGGAAAGAGAACTCCATTTACTGCAGTCATGTGGATGTGAAAATGAATCAGGGCTGGAGTGGACTGCTCCTGTGATCTGAAGATGACGGGGTTTGTCCTTTTATTAAACTTCTCCTTTGGCTGGGACCTAGAGCAAGTCAGTCCTGCCCTGCGCTAGTTTGACTGGGTTAACTAGAGGAGTTTGTCATTTAAATGACCCTGGCGGAAAGATGGGCAAATATACCAAAGCACTGTGTGCATTGTGCTGGAAATGGCGTCCACACACCTGTAGTCCTGTCAGGCCTCTGGACAACTGGATGCAGTAAGTTGTTTTCTCTCCCCCCCCCCCCCTAATTTTTGATGCACTCTGTGGAATTTAACTTTTGGTCATATTATTTTAGTGTGTAGCTCAATTGTTTTAATATTCGCTAGGCTGCTTAAATGGGGATCTGCTCTTCTGTCCATCTGTTGTTAAATTTTAAGGAGAGCTCGCTGTCTCTGAATGCTGATTTTTGTATCTGCAGATCGGCTTGCGGAATGTGATTGTTGGATAAGGGCGGGTCAATTAGTGAGCAGCAACCTTTGGCAGTTTGGTAGGATTAACAGCAAAGTAGATGCGAGCGGGTCGCGATTTCCGGTGAGCTAATTTTCCGGGCCGTTTTCCGAAAGGTTTTCCTTCTAAATTTGGTTTTCTTCCGAAATCCAGCCGAGCGCCGTCTAGGTCGGTAGCTTATTCGCATTGTGGTTTTTCATTCGGAAGAGGCTGGACAAATCACGGGTTTTAACGTTTTGACATTAGGCCAGCTCGGAATGTGATGGACAGGCTGAATGTCCAGAGAGGCAGTGGCGACTAGTACATAGTACATAGTCCAGTTCCCAGAAATGTCAGATATATATTAAAATAATGCAGCTCATTCAGTGCGTGAAATGTACTGATATATTGGATACGCTGGTCGTCACCATGCCCCCGTCGTGGGTGTAAAATCCTTCTGGTGGACGGTCTGATAGGCAGAGCGCTTTGTGATTCGTTATTGATTATATTTGATTAAGGTCTGCTTTGAGATCAGTGGGGGATATCTTTTACCTGCCTGGCTTTGAACGTTTGGAGGACTGGTTGGTGGAGGGGAATCGTAATTAGCAGCTTTTCAAAGACGAGCCAAGTTATAAGCATTTGGAAGTGTGTGTTGTGTGTTTTTTTTTTTTTTGCGGAACTGTGTTTATAGATACAGGAAGAGGACAGAGCTGATTTTTAATTCTGCGGATGTATTTCTGGTCCGTCAGCGGCTTGTTCTGTGGGTCATTGTTCTAGCCTGTCACATGTTTACGAGGAAATGAGTGTCAATAGCGGCAGGCATATGTGTACTGAGCACGCTGCTCCTATGCTGTGTAACCCATGGTCAGAATCTCCCGGTTTGTTCTGTAGGCTGTCCTGTCTGGGGGGAATAGGTCTCTCTGTGATGTGGACCTTATGAAACTGATGCTTTGTGAGTGGAGGAATGTCATTGACCGTAATTGGAACGTTCAGAAATGTTTGAGTGCTCGAACATTGCATTGAATTGTCGGGTTTGAAATAAGCGTTTATTTTTTGCACTTCTATCCTGTTTCGGTTGTCAGGGATGCTTGGAAATAACTGCACGTCTCCATCACGGGTGACATTCCTTCCCTGGTTCCACAGATAAGACAGCCTGGCTTTTTGTGTTTTTTGGGGCCAGGTGGCAAACGTTGCATCCCTTTTGCAACAGGGTACCACCTGGCACACGTGGTACGGGCTGATTTCGCCTTGTATTCATGAATTGCATGCGCCTGCCGGGGTGGCGATTCACGGCGCGCTGTGGAATTGCGTTTGAGCTCCATTTGGGCTGAATGCAACTAAAGAAGATCAGGCGTTTTAATGGTTTTCAGCACTTAATAGCTTTGACTGAAGATTTAGTCCTTTTTCCTGATTGACATAGAGTAATAATATGGTGTGGTACGTCACTGACTGTTAACTGTCCTTGAATTATACCTGCTCCAAATCTCAGCGGTAGGAAGACTTGTGTGGTTTGAGTTTGTGCTGTTTTTGTTTCAGTACATATTGGTTTTACATCCCATAAAAGCAGCTGATGCCTGCAGCGTGCAGTTGCTAGGAGATGTCATATGACTGTCTGCTCACATGATTAAGTCCTCTGCCATTGTATGTATGGGTGGGGCGATCTTTTGTCTTCCCTCACCCTTAAGCTGGTGTGCTGATAGGCTGTGAAGCAGCCTGATTGTAAGAAGCTCTGCTTTTGAGGCCCCCTCCAGGATGGCTGTTACTCCCCAGCTGTCCTGCATCAGCCGGGGTGGGGGGGTGCTCTGTGGCTCTAAAGGGAGGGTCAGGATTATCAGAAAAAAAAGCATGTTAATTGGCAGTATGTGTGATTGCGTGTCTTTTGGAACAGGGTTAGAAATGTTTGGTTGCATTATAGCGAGTGTCCAGAGGGAGTTCCCTCTTACGGGCTGATGTGTGTATTGCTTGAGGAGGATTACCCAACATTATCCAGCGTTACCCAACAGCAGGGCACCGGAGCAACTGGATCTAGCATGACTGCTCAGAAGCAAGTGTCTGCTCTCTTTCCCCCCACATCTGTCCTGCAGGTTGGGTCTTCCCCACCGGGATGATGGCCTCCTCCTCTGTGAGTGCAAAGGGCCGCTTTCCCTTGAAGTACACTGCTCCACCGAGCCTTATTTATCCTTGTAACCGTTTTAGACGCTGAGGAGAGACGTTATCCATCGTTTTGCTTCTTTTGTATGTGGCGGCCACTGAAGAAACAAGTCTTTCAGTTGGCAACTTTTTTTTTTTTTTTTTTTGTCCCGCAGAATCCAGTCCCAAATCGGGGTCATCCCAGGATCCCATCTTACTGTTCACATTCCTGTGTGATGATCACTGGTCCTGTAAATTAAGGCCGTCCGTGCTTCTCAGCCCCGTAAGGTGATCCTTTCCGCAGGGTTGTTTTTGTCCCGGCACTCCTGACTTCACACTACGTTCCACGTCTTGAAAACTCGCAGGGTGCGGTTCCGGCACTTTCTGCCAGACGCTGTGTCACGAAAAGCACGTGCTGAGGTGAGACCAAGGTGTCACAACAAGCGTCAGCCCGCGCGTGACAGAGGGGTTAAGGAGGGATGAGTTTAACTCTGCAGTAAGAAGACAGGTTTACTTGTATTAGTTTAGATAAGTTGGTTAGTTGGTTGTAGGCAGCTAATACTGGTTCACAATTGTTTTTTTTCTGAAGTTAGATCTCAGGAGATGGGAATAGCATTGCTTTTGAAAATACTGACAAAGCATGGTGTAATGCTCTGAAGGTTTAATGTGATGGGAAAATTAGGTACCAGTCAAGTTTTATTCCTGATTCCTGACGTTCTACAGAGATCTTTTGGTTGAAGTTGAGTATTTACCCCACCTTGCTGCTAATCTCACTGTTGTGTGATGGCTCTAGAGGTCACACAGTCTGGTCTGAGATCAGTGGGGGCTGTTGACCTGCCGCTGTGGTCCAGCCCTTGGTGACACCTCCCATCGAGCCTTTATCCCATCCTGCTATGGTGTCGATTATCCCCTCCAGCAACTGGAAGTAGTGTGTGTCCCCCCCATGTTTCCTTTTTTTATTTTTTCTTTCATGTTTTGTTTTTGTTTCATGCCCAGTAACATCCTCCGATAGGGGTGGGGGGGGGGCACACGTGAGGAAAGCGAAGTGCTGGATTCGTGACGAGCCAGTGCCCATGTCACTGAGCAGGCCCTTTGATTCCGCGGTGACACGCACTACCAGCTCACGCACCCCCAACTCGGGGGGCGCAGTGCACTAGCCGGCAGATTCTTACTGTCAGCAGCATAAAGGGGGGGTTTGTCCGCCCTTCAGAAAGCGGGCAATGTGCTCCCGCTGGCGTGGTGCCATGCAGCTGGATCGGGGGGGGGGGTCGACAAGCAAGTTCAACAGGGCGCTGGCTTTGCAAACGAGCGGGGGTGGTGGCGGCTGCTTTCTGCCGTCCCGGCTGTGGGGGGATGGGGTGGGGCTCTTCTGAGGCCACCGGAGGGCATCTGTCCTACTAGGAGGGGGTGTCACAGCAGGAAGGGTAGAGGCAGGGTGGTGGTGAGGGGGGGCTGGTGACTCCCTGGCGACGTGTCCCGGGGGGCCGCTTTCCCGCGGGATGCAGCACGGGTGGGCCGCCCTCACCAGCCCTGCCCTGCCCTGCTTCCCCGGGTCATCTGACAGTCTTGTGCTGCAGGACGGGCTCCAAACTGGGATAATAACCACCATTGCCCCACCGGTGCAGGAAAGCTGCTGGGACGCTTTTTATTCTTTACTCCCCCCCCCCCCCCCTCGTTGGGGAGGGACGCCAGGATGGAGAGCAGGTACAGAGATCACTTTTCCGCGAAGGTGTGCCGCGTGTGAGTGAGGAGTGGACGCTGTTTCCCTCCTGCCCCGTCTCCGCCGTCTCCTCGGCGTAAAACCTCCCGAGGTTTCCTTTTATTTTTGGCAGATCCGATCTAGAAAGGAGGCAGTCGTGCCGGGGCGCGCTTCATGCTGTTGAGTCATGTCAGAACCCGGCCTTTTAAAATGCCACTGAAAGGCAGTTTGTTCCGGAGGAAATCTGACTTTTCTTTCACCCGTCGTCGCATTTACTGTGATTCCGTTTCCCTGAATTGCAGCCGAGCTGGCAGGTTTCCACATGCTTCATATACGTAGCGGTTGGTGCTGCATCCATTGTTTTCAATTTATTCTCATAACAAATGTAAGCATTCGTGCTAAAAGTTTCCGTGTTAATATGGACATTGTTTGTTCTGTTTCATCTTCCGCAGACCTTCGAATCGGGGTGCTCAATAAAGGGTACTGCGTTCAACTCTCATTTATCATCAGCTAGGCTAATCTCTCTGGCCGCTTTTGTGTTCCTGGCTCATTGTTCTCCCGTGTGTGCTGGTCGGCCATTAAATTTGCACCCAGTACCGACCCCGGGCTCTCTCTTTCTCCTCAGCTGGGCATCGTCGGAGTTGGACCTTAATCAGATCCGCCTGATCGTTTACCAGGACTGCGAGCGTAGGGGACGCCAGGTCCTGTTTGACTCCAAGGCCATCCAGAAGCTAGACGCAGCAGACCAGGTACGGGGCGTGGCATGTGTGTGCATGACATGTCAGTACGACATATGTAAGTGGTAAACAGTTCTTGGCCACGTAAATGTTTCGCTTGACATCTTTTTAGCGATTCTTTTTAATTCTCCCCTCCAATGTGGGCTGAGTTTGTCGAGGTGACTACAGTGGTGGCCATGCCAGACCCTCTAGCCCCCCTCCCCCTTTAGCTGGAGGGCATCGTAATCATAAAAGTCTGACCCACAGGAGTTGACGTAGAGGGAGGTGGAAGTGTCGTGTGTCGTAATGGGGGGGGGTGAAGCCTCCAGTTCAAAGGGCCCCCGTCCCTCCCCAGGGAGGAAAGTCACATGCCCGGTAATCCGAATTTGTAAGCATCTCATGACAGGTCTCAGTGATCAGCTGCTCTGTGTGGCCCAAATAGGTCAGGGAGTTTACCGCCCACACGTCTGGGCAGCGCCGTGGAGTGGGGGCCACATATGCTGGGTCAGTGTCAGAGAGCAGGTGACTCTCGGATGACTGGCCGAATCACTGACCGCTTTTCTTCGCCTCGGGGGGGGGGGGGAGGCGGGACGGGACTCCGGAGGCTTCAGCCGGAGAGGGAAAAACCGGAGCGAGTTTGGCTGCGCATGCAATGTGGGGAATGCCCTGCGGGTGGCCGAGGGGGGGGCTACATTTCTGTGTGGGCCGTCCCTTCCCAGCCTCGCACCCTGGATCCTGGATTCTTTCCCCTCGCCTCCCAAAGGCTGAAGAAGGCCTGAGAGACAGAGCTTCTGTCAGTGCAGGAACAAACGGATACTGATTAAAAACAAACACGTGCAAAAATGTGACCCGTCGTCACGAAATGAGTCTCAAGTCGCACTGGTAGAACTTCACCCATAAGACTCATTTCCTGGTGATGGGTCACAAATGCGTGATGGCCGGCAGGCGTCGGGGCGGCCGTACGAGCGGGCCGGCAGGTGTCGGGGCGGCCGTACGAGCGGGCTGTGCTCTGCGAGGAGCATGCCTCGGCTTTTCCGTGCATATTGTGGGTCATATAGCTGTTATTTTTGGCAGCCCGTCTACAGCAGCACGTGGGCCTCAATCTGGGTAAAACTGTCACGCCCTGTTTCTTTATCTTAATCAAACCCCATGCCGACCTGAAGCTCTCTCACTGACTCCTCCCACCTCTGAGCTTCTTGAACCCTGGCAGGTTTCCACGGCAAATATCAGCCTTTATCCGCTGAGGTACTGCTTTGTTTTTATCTAGAGAAAAATGTTATGCATAAATATCACCCCCTTTCTCTACATTGGACTGCTCCAGTCCTGCTTTTCCTTGCAGGCATCGTCAGGCTGACCCACTGGAACAGGGGACCGGGTTTTCCGGCCAATATGTTAACGGGAGCGCGTGACCATGATTGTTTATGTGCTGCTGGGGAGTCACGCTGGGTTAGATAACAGAGTCGCAGATCTGTGTGTGTGTATGTGTGTAGTGGTGGTGGTGCGGGGATAGATACAATGGAGTGGAGACTCTTTGGAGTTGTGTGTCCGCCTCTGTTTCCTATAGCATTTTAAACAGCAAGACTCAGTCCTTTCATTTTCTTGGTGTGGAAAACGTGGAGAACTGAGATTTATTCAGAAGATGCTTTTAATCTAAAGCAACATGCATGATTGCAAAAGCAACATCCCTGCAGCAATTGCGGGTTCAGGGTTCATGCTGAAGGGCCTGACAGTTGCGTCACTCAGCTGGCCGCGGGATTTTGACTTTCTGATCACTGGCATGGCCTCTTAACCTTCTGAGCCATACTCTGCTGGTATGTCGTGCCCCATTTCTTGTCTCTCTGGTTCTGTAGGTATCTACAGCATTAGGGTATTTCTCTGTTTTTATTTTTGAATCCATTCCTTCTGACAGCTGTCTCCTTTCTGGTCGTTTTCGTTACCTTGGTGGCGGTACTGATCCGTGCTGGCTTGTACGGATGGGTTGGCGCATGGTGCAGGTCGGGTGCGTAGTGAGGGTAGAAGCCTCATCCGGGTACATTTTTGTTCTCCTCCAGAGGAGCGGCAATGAGGCTCAGGCGAAAACGCAAACCAGGTGCTACCAGGCTCACCGGAGCGGGGCCTACACCATCAGCGCCCCCGGCGCCCCAGCAGCCTGCCAGCCGTGCGACACGGAAGCCCTGCCTAGCTACCAGGTGAGAGCTCTGCCTTCATTAACGTGTTTATAAAACTCCTCGTTTAGCGACAGTGTTTCTTTCCAACGACCGAAAGGTCCTTATGCAAAATTGTTGCCGAGCGAAAATCACGGTAATCAAGGCGTGACCACGCCCATGGTTACGACTTTTGTACGCATTTTTTGTATAGTTCGTGAATTGGACACTTATAAGAACATCTTGTACATCCTCCTTCAAAGATCTCTCTCTGGCGTGCGTTGTGGTCAAGTCTGCCAGCCTTGATCAGAAATTAGCTTTTTATTACAGTTTGCAAATGGTAGCTAACCAGCGTAGTCTCTAAATGAGGAATGGGTGTCTCTTTCATATTAATTTTAACATTGATCAGTTGATCCTCTGTGCGATCCCCTGTTTTTATTCCCCTTTGTCCTCCCCTTCCTTCGTCTCCTTCCCCCACAGTACACAAGGCCCGCCTCCGACGTCAACATGCTCGGCGAGATGATGTTCGGCTCTGTCGCCATGAGCTACCGAGGCTCCACGCTAAAAATCCACTACATCCGGTGAGGGTGCCACCCCCCCCCCCTCCTTGCCACTGCACCATGGGGTTTGAGGAGGGAGGAGGGGGTGTCGGCACTTATCCTAAAGTCACTCCCATCTCCTCTTTCCCGGCAGCTCTCCGCCTCAGCTGATGGTCAGCAAGGTCTTCTCCACCCGAGTCGGCAGCACCACCGGAAGCACGAACACGTAATAGAGTCCCTCCCCCGATTTTAAATGTCGGATAAAACTGATTGGGAGCAATGGAAAAGGCTGAATTACGATCAAGATTTACCCAAAGAGTGAAATTATTTCAATAATATGACAGTGATAAAGATGACATTAATAATACAGTGGTACCTCGACCCACGAACAGTCCTGTTCACGAACAAATCGGGTTACAAACCAGATGTTCGAAAAGATTTTTGTACCGGTTTGCAAACCGTGTTTCAGGCGGCGAAAACACAAACATCCACCAAAAGCGCCCATGAACGGTTGTGGAATGTATGCCAATATATCTCATCAGAGGTCGAATATCTGAAAAAGGCAGAACGTTCTGTTATAGCTTTCAGTGATTGATAAACATTTTTGTAATGGTTTTTAACAGTCACATATCTATACATAAGATTACAGTACTTCATTAACATAAATTAAGTAACTCCTATTTAAGCGTTATATTCTCCATTCACATATAGTGGCAACTGTATATTGTTTGTTTACAGTACAAACAAAGTAGTACATCGCCGTACAACGCGTGGCATCACGAAATGTACACATCACATTTTTGAAATTACTGTGTTGTTTTTGACTGTTACTCAGTCTCTTAATGGTAATCGTTTAGTTTTTTGGGGATGTTTTGTGGGTCTTTTCCGTGTTTCCGCGTCTTTCGAGCGACCAGCCTGCCAGCAAGCGTATGCTCAGTTGTGTGATGGTCGGCCTTCCGTAAACGTATGTTCTCTCTCTCCCTTTTTTGCTCCTTAAGGTGATTTTAATTTAAGTCTATATTCTTGGTCACAGAAAAACATAAAGGAATTGAAAAAAATCCGTTTCTGAGGTTTGAACGAATTATTTGTATTTTCATTATTTTAAATGGGGAAAATTGATTCGGGTCGCGAACTGAGTCCTCGAACGAGTTAAGTTTGTGAGCTGAGGTATAACTGTGCATTTAATTTATGGGGGTGGTATCTGGCTCAGTAGGTTAGGACACTGTGCCTGTGATCGGAAATCCCAAATCCCAGCAATGTCAGCACCAGGCCCTTAACCCCGATCACTCCGGGAACCGGCTGGCCCTGCCTTCTCAAAACGTACATCACGTTGGATAAGAGCAACTGCTAAATAACTAAAACACAGATGCATAATTAAAAAAAAATAAAAAAAAAAAAAAACAGTAAATAAATCTGTAGGAAAGATAAAGCCAACCAACATAGCTTACTCGTTAGCGCCTCCCGCAGGAAGTGCGGGGCGTCAGTCACAGAGGGGCGTGTCTGTGTCGTCTGCACAGGTTACAAGACAGCTTCGAGTACATCCACCAGGAGTCGGCGGCGGGGAAGTCCTGTCCTAGCCAGAGCGGACTAGCGAGCCAGAACAGCAGCAGCATAGGTAAAGCCCACCCCCCTCGGTCCATCTGCCTCCCGCCTACATTTCTGCCGCTGTTTCCTGACCCCTCCCCCCCGTGCTTCTTTCAGGGGTCTCGCAGCCCCGCGGCGACAGGCCGCAGCTGGGGCCCCCCCGCCTCGCCCGGAGCGCCTCTTTCTTTGCAGGTTTGTGTGGAATGCCGGTGTGAGCCACACAGAGCGTACGGCCCCCACCCCCCACTAACCAGCCCCCCC
>JAODJX010000087.1:2807428-2833892 GCA_026776945.1 Isichthys henryi
AGCCCCCCTCCCCCCAGCCATCACCATGGCAACCCGGGGCACACGGCACCGGCAAAATCAGAGGGCCGTCCACGTGAGAGAATCGCTTCGTTCATTTGTGCTGAAGAGAAACTCCGGCCGAAGTTTGTAGTTCACTGTCGAACCTTGTGTGGTGGGTGGGAATTGCAGCTCGGTGCTTTTCATGCCTTTTTACCTTTTTGTATAGCGGCACGGGTTCGTGGGAAATTGAGGACTGGAACGCAAATAACAGAAGTAACAATAGTAAACTGGTGGAAACATCCCAATACTGCAATGTCGTTATTGGGTCACATGATCAAATCAGAAAAAAAACTATATCAAAAGCACAAATTCTTAACCAATGAACACACAGTGCCAGTTTTAAGGTGGAATTCCCTCTTTAAGCACAAACGTCCTGAATTTGGTCAACGGGGGGAGTGTGTTTTGATCATCACCATCGACAATCAAGGGTAGAGAGGAATACCCAGTGGCCCTCTGCCCTCTGATTCTCTCAGGTGCTGTGCCACACTTTAGCTGGGTTCCTTCTGTGGGCTCTGTTCTCCACCGGTCACTGTCACATCAGACCCCAACACCTTCTTTGACTTTCTCCAACAAAATGAGCATGACGGAATGAACCGCCTAGACACTTAACTGGACGGTTTTACTTAAACTGTTTTTATACAGAACCTTTACAGCACTGGTGTCCCAAAGAGTAACTCTGAGAATATGAAAAGATTCAGACAGATCCTTATAATATTGTGGTCTAAGCTCATAGTTCTTATCTATGTCGAGGTAGATAAGTGTCCAGGTGGCCTGTTAGCCTCTTCCATGCTGGATCCCTCCTTTCTCTGAGCTGTGTATTCCATGGAAGAGTCCAGCGTGGTCTGTTATTCAGTGTCTGGTTGCTCGGAATTCCCGGACTCCGCCACCTTTGCTCGTCACATGCATGGTTGCCAGATTACTGGTCTCGCTGTGAGTCTCGTGCTGTTGCTCTACGTATGTGGTGACCGCGTCACCATCCTGAAACATCGAGAGAGGTCTGTTTGCCCCCCCCCCCCCATCCCCACCACCCTCGCACGTTCCCCTCTTCTCAATGTGGGCCGGACTTGTGGCTTTTCCGCGTGCGAATCACTTTAATTCACCGTGATAACCGCATCTGACGCACTTTCAGCTCACAGCACCCCGGTAGACATGCCGAGCAGGGGGCACAACGAAGATGGAGACAGCGGCATCGCCCGATCAGGTACCACCTGGGCTCCTCCCACTCCCTACAGAAGCTCATTGAGGACATTAAACGTGTTTTCTCACAACAAGAATGGTCCATTGATAATGACGACCAATGTGTTGCAAGTAACATAATCATCTGTACCTAGTTTTGATATCTGTTTAACTGCCTTAATTGGTAGGGGAAAGGTGTCCTTTAGTTGGTAGGCTAACCAGAATGGTTAAAAAAAGCCCCCCATGTGGTCATTCATGGTCTGTCCCCACCCTCTTCCCGACACACACACGCAGCCTCCCTCAGCAGCCTGTTGGTCACCCCTCTACCATCCCCAAGCAGCTCCCTCACCAGCAGCTGTGCTAGCAGCTATCAGCGACGCTGGCTGAGGAGCCAGACCACCAGCCTGGAGAACGGTCCGGTGCCCCGCTGGTGAGTGCAGATTCCCGGACACTAACATCTCGCAAGGCTCCAGTCAGCTGTAGGTAGACGTGTTGCTTGGTGCGATCATTCTCTGCCACCTTTATCAGCACTCCCGTTCTCAAGGTTTCTGGACCAGCCGTTGGGTCCTGCTCCACAGATGCCCCCATAGATGAACATCCGGGTGTCTCTCTGCAGGGGCAACGAGGAGATATTCAGCCTGTCGGACGAAAGTTGCAGCTCCAACCCGGCTGTCATCCGGCGGAAGATGATCGCCGTCAGCATCATCTTCTCCCTTCCCGAGAAGGAAGAGGAGAACAGGAGCTTCCAGGACTTTTTCTTCTCCCACTTCCCGCTCTTCGAATCCCACATGAACAAGCTTAAGACTGCCATCGAGAAGGTACGGCACAGTCGCCGAGGCCGTAGGTAGCTAGTGATGGCCATCCCGTGGAGTCCATGGAGGACTAAGCAAATTATGTGGTTCTTCCATTGGAAGGTCCTGCTTGTAGGACTTTAATGATGGTATCTGGGTTCCTATGGAAACTGAACCACTTACAACCAAATATACACCATTGAGCTAAAACGTATGACTATCCCCTGCGTGAAGCGAATGATGTTGGCTGTATTGTGAAAATGGTGCAACATCCTGTCAGCAGTTTGTGTTTTTTTTGTCTTTTCCTTCCTGAACTGCTCTCACTTGCCGTATTTGACCGAGACGCCGTGATCCAAATGTCCAGCCATAAGGATTTGGCGCCTTATTAAAGTCACTCGAGTCTTTACTGCTGCCGCTATTTTCTGCATCAACTACAGCTATCGAATACTGGCTTACCGTGTAGTGCGTCCCACACCGTGACACACGGGGTTTTTGCGAGATGGTCAACAACATTCGCGTCATATGAGGGTGGTCATTATCTTTTAGCTCGTCGGTGTCCATGAACATTTACATGTACATTATTGGTATGGAAATTACGTGACAGAGTGTGTGACCTCGTAACTTGCATGTTAATCGCGTGGTTATGTTTTATAATACGCCTTAAATCCTTAGGAATTCATTTCACTTTAAGGAGAGGTCAGAAATCCCCAGGAGACCGCGAAAGATAAAAGATCTGGTTTTTATTCGTATGGGACCTGGTCGCATTCGCTTGCTGCATCCAGCTTGTGTTACTGAGCTCCGGGAAGCTAAAAGGGGCCGTGTGCTGCAGACAGCATCTGTCCTGCTGTGACTGTCTGTCGTCCCCCCCACCGGTCTGGCACTGTTTGCAGAGTTTGCTACAGGCTGCTGTTTTTCAGCCAGCCCCTGCTGCGAAACCCCCCCCCCCCCCCCCCAGGCAGGAGTAAGTGACCTCTTGCTCTTCCGCGCTGCACTTCTTAGCTAAAATACTAACCCCTTTTTCTCTCTTTTTCTCTTTTTTTTTTTTTTTTGTCTCTTTCCACCGGCCTGGCTGCTACTGCCACAGGCGATGATCTTGTGTCGGAGGATCGCCGAGTCCAGCCAGAGGGTGCAGGTGTACTTGTGCCGCGTCATGGATGCCCTGGGGGAGTTCCGGTGAGTGACGGACGCGCCCCCCCAGAGCCTCGTGCGGCTGCCCCACTTTCACACTGAAACTCCACATCCTATCCCCCACCCCCGGAAAATGACGGCCGCGTTAAAAAGGGGAGTACGGGAGCGGCCTGGGTACTGCTGCTAGGTTGTGAATCAGACACGCGGGAACACCATCAGGGTTTATCATCTGATAAAATATTAAGGACGAGATTCGAGATATTATTGTCGTATATATAATGTAGAGGGCGTAGTAAAATACAGTGAAATTCTTACTTGCATGTCTCCTTGCAGCCTGACACTTAAATGATAAATGCAGTAGTGACATTTCAGTAGTGACATGTCAGTAGGCATGTACCTAGTGACAGTATTAGCATGTTCACAATTAAATATTAATAATAATGCAAGTGGAAATGTAGTAATATGTACTAAGATGTAGCAACAAAGATGATGTAAATAAGTATTGCATTTTAATAATATTTTATTATAACAGTATATTGTACTCGTGTTGTTCTGTAATATATAAATCTGTTTTGCTCTAAGATTATTACTATTGCTATTTTAATGATTTCATACTACTGTTTTTCTAATATTGCTAAAATTTTGCATTATGTATGAATGAGGAGATTACCCACCCGAGTACCTAGCATACTTAGTTATGAGGCTAATGACTGCCATGTTGAATGAAATTTTGATGGTCGGAGCACAAAACGTCCAGCCATAGATGTACGTCCTGCCGCGGCCTTCTGAGTCGCATGGTCCTGTGAAGCTGGATCAGATCAGAATGTGAGCTCCTCCTCCTCCTCCCCCCCGTCCCTGTGCCTGACAGGACCACCATCTGGAACCTGTACATGGCCCCTCGCATCACGGAGCCCGTGTGGCTGACCATGGTGTCCCAGGCGGCCGACAAGAGCCAGCTGTGCCAGCGCTTCCTGCAGGAGCTCACTCTGCTGACAGAGCACACGGCCAAGAGCCAGTGAGTTCCCCCCCCCCCCCCAGCCCTTGCTCAGGGGCGGCTGATCCAAAGGCTCCCGTGGTGCTCCGTTCTGCCTCCCCGCTGCCAGATGTTCAACACTGTCCCGACTTATCATGTGACCGCCCTCCGCTTCTGGTCCCACCCCCCAGCTTTCTGGCCGCCCTACTGACAGCCGTGCTGACGTACCACCTGGCTTGGGTGCCCACCGTCATGCCCAGTGACCACCCGCCGATCAAAGCATTCTCTGAGAAGCAAAGGTCACAGACTGTGGACATGCTGGCTAAATCCCACCCTTACAACCCTCTATGGGCGCAGCTGGGTGAGTGCCGTCTACTGTCGCGGGGAACCGGTGCGTTTCTGTCCTCAAACATTCTGGAAAACCCCGCCGCATCTCCAGATGATATGTTCATGGTTCAGACTGATAGCTGAGAATGGGGCGTGCTACCTTACTGTGTTGAGCAATGCTGCCTCCTTGTGGCGACGGGCTGCATTGCACCTTATCGTGCATGGCTTTAGAAAAAAGTTTCGTTGTCAAAATATGCAGGCATACAGTGAAACGAGATTGTGTTTGTCTGAGACTTTAACAGCTTTACGCTAAATGCGACGAGTTAGACAATAATGGGACAACAAAGACTTAATATACTGTACATAGTTCGACTTTCAACAAGGGCTAGAAGGTATGGTTTGATTGTACCTTATCATGGTTAAATACTGGATTTATTGGTTTATGACGGAATGTTATATTGAGTTACATATTGTTGACAACATTAGAGGGACTTGGCATGTGCTTTTCATGTTAAGGGCCACGCAGTGAGGTAACGTGGGTTTGATCTGTGCCGCAGGTGACCTGTACGGAGCCATGGGCTCGCCAGTGAGGCTGGCACGGACCGTGGTAGTGGGGCGGCGGCGGGAGCTGGTTCAGCGTGTGCTCCATGTCCTCACCTACTTCATCCGCTGCTCAGACCTGCAGGAGAACGTGATGAGGCACGCCGGGCAGTGTGCCGAGGCCGAGGCCCCGCTCGGGGGGGCTACGCTCACCACCACACTGGAGAGGGGCGAGGTGGAGCTCTCTGAGTATGTGGTTGTCTCCGTCCGAGATGAGCCCGGGAAACCTAGAGACTCTGAGGCGCCGCCTCCTCTTGGAGCGGCACCCCATTCAGAACCCAGGCGCATGGACGGGGCAGGGGCTTTGGGGGGGCTGCCTCAACACAGCCCTGAGCTGCAGGGGCCTCGGTTGGTCTCCCTGCCCCAGCATAGTCCGCTGCTGAACAGGGTCCAGTTCCGGATCGGCAGTGCTGACTCAACGGACTCTGACCTGGAGTCCCGGCAAAGAGAGATGGACCAGAGATATAGGCAGTACAGGGAGAGTTTGAAGGAGTCTTCTGAAGCACGTCCTGCAGGGGGCGACCTGGAGGAACCTCCCTCGGGCTGTCAGGCCCAGGCGGGCCCTTCGGAACACTTGGTGCAGACACCCGAGTTGGAGCCCTCTAGAAGAACCCCTCCGAATCCAGAAAGTTCGGCTTCCCGCCTGCAGGGGGCGACGGCGAGGCTGGGCCCGGGCAGGCTTGCTCCCTATGGGAGTGTTGGCAGGAAGCTGCCTGTCAGACTGACGGGGGACATACGCAGGAACGAGAGCTCCGACAGCGCCCTGGAGGACAGTGACGAGGAGGAGGCTTCCTCGGAGCAGACGGGCACGCGGAGGGGAGCGGAGGCACACGGAGGTCCCAGGGAGGAGCAGGAACTGCCACTGCCCAGGTACCCGTCCCATGTGTGAAGGGAAGCGAGTCTGTCACGACCTCCAGTATAGCTAGGCATCCCACTGGTGTCTCTCATACTCAGTCAAATCCAGTTTATTTTTATATTGCACCTTTCACGAGACAGAAGCACCAAAGTGGGTGTAGCAATCAGTTACTGCATAAATTTACATTAAGTGGTGCATATAAACATGGAACGTGGAAAGAACGATGACCCATGTGATTGTTGTGCTGCCTGTGACTTTTGAACTCCAGACAGATTTAAATATGCCTCGTAAACACTAGCTAACCCTTAAAGAGTGGGGCTGTATGCTGTTAATTCAGGCACCGAAACACGGCTTGTATGAATGACAGAGGACTTTTCAATTTCTTTCACGTACTTCTAATGAATCATATGTCATCAGCACAAGTCTATAAATCTGCAGCGTTACACTGCAGTCTAAAGCACTTTTAATGACTGATGTAAGTGTGATTGATCTGTTTGTAATCAAACAGCCTAAAATAGCAAAATATCATTTGAGTCCAGACTCCTATTTTCGTGTCCGTATGTTTGTTCGTACATCTTTTGTGTTAAACGTGTCCCCAGGTCTGAAACCTTCAGCAGGCCGGACGTTAATAATTTTGGGAGGTCGCTGTTCGGCGGGTACTGTCCGCAGTACATGCCTGACTTTGTGCTGCACGGGACCGGCTCGGACGAGAGGCTCAAGCTGTGTCTGCATAGCGACCTGGAGCACACGATACTGGTGAGTGAGCATGATGTCGCTGGTTTGCGCCCGTAAATCCGCTTTACCTGGTCATGCCAGCTTAATGTTGGCTTGTTTATAGAAATGTAGTCCTGACTTTTTACCCTTTTGCCCTTCCATATGTCAGTTTGGACCACAGCGTCTGCTAATCAAATAAATGTGTGTAGTTTTGTGACCGTCATGCCCCCTGCTGTCAGGAATGTGAATGACAGTTCTTGACATAACTAATCTGTTGCGCAAGTCAAATTTTATGTAAGTTGGATTTCCCTCCCATATAACGCAAAACACCGTATAGCAGGGAACACAAGCTAAAATATACTATTAATATACACGAATGAAAACATGAAGTGTAAATTTACAACAGGCGTGTCGCCTTTTTACACTTCCACAAGCTCTGTGTGTATCTTTTTTTTTTTTTACTTAAGTCCATGTTTACTTTTAGTTCGTCCTAGACTTGGAAATAAAGCTCCTCTAGATTTTGAGAAAATTTACTTTCACGTTGTTTATGTGATACTCAGCTCGTACGATCCTCGTGTGTGCCACACCCCTGGTTACCAACGTGTGTTACCCAGATTGTTTCCAGCTTTGTCTAATTGCTTTGATTAGTCACGTCCTATTTAAGTCCTGGTCTTACCTGTTTCCCTTGTCCGTCGTCGTGGTTTGGTGGATGTTCTCTGCGTGTCTGTTTCCGGCTCCCCATAGCCGAATAAAACCCCGAGTTTACCCCGATTTTCGCCTGTTTGCCTGATCTTTGGCCACCTGCCCGCACGATCGCCGGTTCTCTCCACCGCGAGTGTGACAGTTTAACTTTTGTCCAAAGTGACGTACAAACAAGGGCAATAGCAAATTACAGACATACAGAGTCCACTCTGCGTAAGTCTCCCCAGGTACGATGTACCTACACAACATCTTCAAAATAAAGCAAGAACCTAATAAGACTGAACTGTTTTAAAAGCACCTATTCAGGCATTGGGCTACATGTCTAAGGGCCTCCTTGGGTGCTGGATGCCGGTAGTGGTGGCTGCATTGAGTTTCTGGCCCTCCTCAGCATCCCGCCTTGGACGAGGCGATCGCAGAGGCCGTGTGCATCGTCGCCGATGCCGACAAGCTGACAGTGCAGGTGGCCACAAGCCAGCGGCGGGTGACGGACTCCAGTAAGATCGGGAAGGACGTGCTGGTGTCTAGCTTGGTCAGTAACCTGCTACACTCCATACAGCACATGGCCAAGCTTAACATCTCCCCAGATTTCGTGAGTACTTCCTCCTACCAGGGCAGAGAGCTGCGGCGGTTCGATGGTTTTTATTGGGGGGGGGGGAGGATTCATACAGAGGGGCCAACCTAATTAGCCAATGATATATGTTTTGAATATGTGAATGACGGGGAAGGCACACTCTGGGGGGGGTCAATCAGCAGCCAGTGAACTTGTGGCCCCGCCCCTGTTTACAGCTACTGGCAGAGTTTTTTTTTTTTTTTTTTTTTTGCTCTCTGACCTTTAATGTTGTTTTTTGGCATCCTCTGACCCCCCGCCCCCCCCCCCCCCCGCCCTAGTGTGTCATGCACCTTGAGGATCGACTGCAAGAGGTTTACTTCAAGAGCAAGATGCTCTCCGAGTACTTAAAAGGACAGAAACGTGTTCATGTGAAGGAGCTTAGCTCGGTACTCGGGTGGGTAATCTCCTCATTCCTCTATTCACACAGTGCAAATGAGAAATGGATTATGCATGAGTTCCCAGTAGACTGGTCTTTACTGGGAGAGGATTTCGGATGTCGTCACTGTTGCATGCCGTGTCCTCTGGCGTAATTTGCATAACGCAGATAATAGTGTTTGCTGTTTAAAAATAGAGGATTTACCTCGATCTGCTAACCTATGGCTGTGTTTTCCCCGCAGTATCGAATCCAGTGACCTCCCGCTGCTTGCAGCCGTGGCCAGCACACATTCCGCCCACGTCGCCCAGATACTATTGTAAATTAATCCCCCCCCATTTCCAAACGGAAGCATATGAACAGTTTTCCACTCAGTACGGCACTGGATTATGAGATGAGAGAGTCTGGATTTGCACGCGGTTCGGTCCTTGCATCTGGTTGTGTTCGATGGGGCAGGCAGACCTGTTCAAGCAGTGAAACTTCATATTCACTTCAGGAGTTACTGCTAGATAGTTTCTCTTCCTCATCTGTGCTTGTTTAAATGTTTCTCCTGTTTTTGTGTTTTGTTTGAGTACTTTTTATACAATGGGAGGAAAACACCAAGACGTTTAAGGGATGTTTCAGGGAACGCCTTATTCATTGTAAATGTTTACATAAATATTCAGAATGAGGTTGGCACAGTAATTGTCTGCTACAGTGTTCATAATGTTCTTAATTTTTAATGTATTAATTTTTTTTTGTGGAATGGTCACAGTTCAGTACGCTAATCTTACTTATTCAGGTACAGCTATTTTTCTGCAGCGTTTTGGTTAAATCGGGGAGTGTCGATTTAACTAAAAAAATCTTACGTATTTTTTTTCGGGGGGGGGGGGCAGACAAAGTTTTGTGATCAGTGAGAATCCGTAGGTTGAATTTATAACACTGTTTCCAGTGATTTCCAGATATTTTTCATGAGATGCACAGTCTTAGAAATACATTGAGAGTGCCTTCCGCACAAGGCGAGCGGGCTGGGGGCCACCCGGATCTCCCTGCACCTGCCTGCATTGCAATGGACGTACAGCCGTGCGCCAACAGGATTACAATCACTGTCCGCATGTCCTGTCACCTGCATGATACGGGAAAAGGAAGAGCCTGGCCGGGGTGCTCATAAACTGGATTCTGGCTCCTGCGTCCACACGACTGGGGAAGCGATCCATCCCGCAGCGGAGACGCTGCAATCGACTGCGGCTTCACCCACCCCGCCCCGACCACGACCCACTGTGACTGGATGCTGCTTGTCCCTTTAGGTCTTTTAATCGGGCCTGGTGCGTGGTTCTCTGACTCTAACACTCACGTCGAAAAATGCGGACCGATTTTTTTATTTTATTTTCTCTTTTGTACCATTTCCTACTACCTGACAGGATTTCCACCTGGATGTCTTTGCAACAAAAAAAAAGTATTTTGAGAACTAGTGGCCGTGGAAGCTTCTGTAGTTATACATTTTACACACGTATTTGGCTTTAATTCTAGTGATTCTAATGCAGACGAAGCATTGCATTTCTAACGTTTTTACACTAAACACTACCTCAGTTTGTCACCGTCGGATTGTTGAGTGTTAGCTTTTCGGAAGGTTTCTTGGTTTCCTGTCTTGTCATGGGAAAAAAAGCAAACCAGAATACTCTAATACTCTGTGTATGTGGATAGATCTCACTGTATTAGCACGTACGTGGTTTAGAAATAACGTAGACTACGATAAGCATGAGATCTGCATTATGTGCATATAGAGAAATATGTCAGTGTTCAGTTCACCAGGCTTAATTCAAGCTGGTGTGGCTTGTGATTGAAATTCTTATCTTCATTCAGTATCGGTTCTTGTTTATTAAAATGCTGATAATAAATCCAAATGTAAAATAGTTCATGCTGCTATGTATTTGTCAAAAGATTTGTTCATGAACACGAAGAAATTCCTTGATTTGTTAAATTCAAAATGTATGCAGAGAAAGTTCATTACCATAGATTAAGCTCAAGTTAAGACCTTCATTCATTCTTCAGTGTAGAGAAACAGCATCATATATTAGACATATTAAATGGCGTAAAGTTTAGTAGTAATGGCATTAGTATGTAGCATGACTTGTGAGATGTGTGTGTAGACTCGCAAACGCGCACACACGCAGTTCTAGGTCACCATGACACCGACAAGATGTGCTGTTCACAAAATGGATGGATCAAGGTTTCAACTGATTCAGCAACAGACCTAGCAAGCAGGCTGTGAACGCTTTTATATGGCTGGTAGTCACACCAAAACTATCTGCCGAGTTTTGCATCTCTTCCTATGGAACAGTACATTTTTACTGGATAAATAGTAAACAGAATACAGAGTATACAGTATACAGAATCAAGACAGTATGTATGAATTGAGCACGTTTTTTAATCTAAATGTATGAATGTGTTTGTGACCTGTGATGGATTGATATCCCATCTAAGGTGATCTCTCATTCCCAGAGATGCTGGGATGGATGGATGCATGCATGCATGCATGCATTCAAGCAAGCAGCTGACATCTTTGTCAGTCTGTTGGGAATTGATGTTGGCTAAAGACGTTTTGGTAAGAAACATCCACGGTTATGTCATGGTTTGGACCTTCCATTGCCCTGTGTCTCACAGGTTCCTGCATGCTTTTATGTTGAATTGCAGCTGCATGAATTTTGCGTGAAGAATTCGATCAGTGGATCAAACATATTACTACCACACTTTGAGTTTTCCAGTTATCTTTGGGTCCCACTGAATGGATCTTTGGTAGTCGTCGTGTACTGGTGGTAATATGATCTCTAACGCAAATTCGGCATTTAATGTTATATAAATATAATTATCATAATCCACTGATATTGCAGTCACTTTTAAAACCGCTATTCAGAATTTCTGACATTCAGATTACAGACATGGAATAATGCATGAAGGTTAACTGACGGGTAAAAAAAAACAGTTTGACTGTTAAAGGGTTAATCTGTGCGTCTGATTCCTGAGTGTCTCATCTAATCTCTGGTTAATGATTATCGTAGTCAGGAAAAGATCAGTCACCCTTAACGTCGATGAGAAGCAAACACGATATTATGTTTTCCCTTCGCGCGTTTTACTCGATTACGTAGAAATTTCTTTCGCGAATATAATCGCAATTATGATTGCTATTAATCTGAACACCACCAAACTGGTACTGACGTTTAGACACGCATTCATAGCCTCGACACGCTCAAACCCTGCCATCTGCTGGCGCTTTGTCACTTTATTACCGTTCGCGTCGTTAACGCAGTTAGCAATAGTCATTATTTAACTTTGATATGTATTATTTACTCTTATGTATCACTTATATGCTCTGCTGCTTCCATCGCTATCCATTCTAAACATTCCACCATTGTTTACCTTTTACATTGTCCCTCAGTGCTGTCTGTCCATGCTCTTCATGCATGTATGCATGCAGCGCTGCGTACTGGGAAATGGTATACGGTGTAACTGCCTGCAGTGCACTGAATATGGTTGTCGTGACAATAAAGCCCCGGTTGACTTGATGGTGTGACAGAAATATATGAGGTAATTGAATTGAATACCATGATGTCTCTGTGGGTGGGGCTGTGGCCTCAGGGTTGCCCCCCCCCTCCCATGGAGTTTACATGTTTTAGTGCAGATTTCCTCTGGGTGGCCTGATCTCCCTCTGGAGTCCAAAAACATGCTGATAGGTGAGCTGGTGTCTTTATTGTGATGCTGTGGCATCCTGTCCAAGGTGCCCTCTGCCATGTGCGCCGTGCCTCTGTTCTCTATAAGCTGTTATGACAAATTGTGGGATAATGACATTAGCCGATATATAATATGCTACTACCTTCCGATTCTTAATCTCATAAGTGAATGGGGCAGGAATCTAGAGCCAGATATCTTGCGACAAGGTCATAAAGGAGGCACTTTGCGGTACCTTCAGATGAAATAGAATTTTGAGTGAGCTGAGACCGCACTTTTCAGCTCTGTGTGACTGTCTAGATATAAACAGAACGTCGAGGCTATTAACACCTGCGAAGCAGCCAAATTTCTTCACAGTAAATTTACAGTGACTGAAAATATTAGGCTCATTATTTGATAACACTGAATACATAATCATATATTTTAGCTTGATATTCTTGTCAGCAGCCATACCACCTGCAGCTCAGATGAGGTAATCTTCCTGAAAGCAGATTTGGACCTGGCTAGATCTTGGATGGGAGAGCAGCTAGGTAAGATGGATTGCTTCGGGTGTTGCTGTGACCAGCAGGTTAGCTCATTCAGTGGCCAGTGTGAATCCCAGTGCAGTGATGGGGACACTGTGCTATAAAAATGGTGTTGTCCTTCAGATGAGATCATAAAAGATCAGTAGGTATCTTTAGGAAAAATAAATTTAGAAAGTAAAGATGATACCCCAGTGTCTTGGCTAAAATTGCCTGCTCCTGATCACCCCCTATATGTAACTGGTGAATTCTCTCCTGCCCCTTCACCACTTTAGCTACTGTGTAGTACGTGTACTGGTACATAAAGGCTGCCGTCACATAATCCAGGTGGGGGCTACGCAGTGCTGGTGGTTGAAATGGGTCCCCATTGGTTCTGGAAAGCACTTTGAGTGTTTTGAAAAGCACTTATATAAATGTAGCATTCATTCTTTTTTTTATATAATTTCGAATCCCTTTTTGCATTATGCCGTCGGACAATAATAAATCAAACTTAAGACCAGTGAATTACATGCTTCTTATTTATTTAATTCACCCCTTAGCCACTACCTTTGGAAATTGGTTTGTGGAAGAATTAACAGGAGTCAGATTCGCCTGTACGGTCGCAAGAAGTCTTTGATGACGTCACAGCGGAAATACGGTATCACTTGACTACAGCGGAGACCACATTACAAATAACAACTAAAATAAACTGACCATCCCTTCCTGCAAGGGTGCTGTCCTGCATGATGCAGCAATTTTAACAGCTCGGACTGTTGCAATCATAGCAAAGCGGTGGCTTGGGCAAGTCTGAGTTCAGTATTGCATAAATATTGTTAATTTCTCTGACCTCAGCTAAGATAGACGAAATATCCTCAGACTTTATTCAGCAGATATACAAGCATCTCGCGTTTATGTACATAGTGAGGGTCATACCACTACTGCTAATAATAATAATGGCAACTGTAACCCCATCTTTATTGCTGTCTGTACAGCACAGTCTGTACAGTTTATTTGCAAAAAGGTATTTTCCAAACTACGTTAATCCTCTGCAAGAAAGAAAAAAATACGATTGAAACTTATCTTCGGATGAACCTCTGAAATGCGAAATGTGAAATATTTTCGGTAATTCCAAGCATGTCCGGGGTGGCAGTAGGGAGCAGAGACCCGGCGCAGGGTTCACGTCTGCCTTTCCCGATCCTTTCAGTAGGTGGGGACAGAGATTTCTTTCCTTGTTCAATATTCTTTTCGTGAATTATATTGTTGTCAATGGGCTCGCCCATACGCTTTTCTCTGTCAGTCACCATGGTGGCACGAAGCGGAGAGCCGTGGCGATCGCCTCGTCTTTTTTAATGACAAATAGTCCCCGGGATATATTACGCATTATTTTTGCGCGTGGCGGTGAGATATCTTGGACGTTTGGCTCGTGGCAAATGGACGGACTGGAAGCGATTGGGTTTCAGGCGCTTTGAACGGCGCGCTGGACTTGTTTCAAAAGCAGAATGCAGAAGAAGACGGACGGGCTGCATAGATCTTAAGTGGTTTTTTTTTGTTTTGTTTTTTTAGGGGGGTTTTTAGACGCGAGGGGGGAGGATGTGCTGAATTTATTTAAACTCTTGAAGTAATCGGGAGGAGCGCAGATATACCGAGGAGGCCGATCGTCTTCTGGCAGCAGATCTAGGTGGATCCTTCAGCTTTTCCTCGGGGATAGGCTGCGGGGACCAAGCACCCAACCCCTGTGGCTCCGGCTCCGGCGCTGGGGGACGGAGATCCGCAAATCGCCGCATTGCCGGAGCGTTTTGCTGGGGGGAAAAGCGAGTAACGGGCGAGGACTGAAGCGGCCCCAGAAGTCGGAGCCGTTTCTGTGTGTGTGCGGCGCTGCATGCTCCTCGCGTCCTGCCACCAGAAAGAATGGCGTCCTACGTGGATAACAGCTTCCGACAGGCGGTCATGAAAAACCCGGCCGAGAGGACGCAACAGGTCAGCAAACGCCGCCGTCACCCCCCCTCCATTGAAGCAGAGGCTTTAAACTATCAGTGGGATGCTGATCGAAGTAACGAGAGCGAAGTTACTGCCAACCTCTGCACTTCAGATCGCACCCGTTTATGGGTCCTCTACCACCCTGGCAACCCTCTTTTTATGTTAAACTTTAAATTTAGTCCGTGATCGCGTTTTTTAAATGCATGCTCCGGATTAGTGGTGTGGGACCTATGAAACGCGAGCGTCCGACCCCCAGATGCACGTGTGTCTGGGCTCCTGGGTGGCAGCAGATGATTGGCATTCGGTGGTTGTATCGCGGGTGCTGGTCTGTGTGGATACAGGATACCAGCAAACCGTCCCACCTCGCCGATTGCCGCACTGTTGCTGCTGCCACCTCATCCCACCCCCTCCGTATCACAGATACCCACCATCGGGCACCAAATACACGCTCGGAGATCAGGCCTTTCACACCATGATTCTTTGGAATTGTTTCCTTTTTTGTTTATCATTTACATCTCAATTTAATGTTTAACCCCGTGTAGATGATTTGACTTTTAACCAGTGTTTGCTCCCCCCCCCGTATTGCATTGCGGTTTGGACGTTTTGTCATTCACAACGAATCGTTCGAGACAAGAGATTATCAACCACGAACATTCTCCTAATAAACCTGTAAAAAATGCGTGTTATACGTGGTATGTTTTGTGGTAATAGAGAAACGAGGCTCTTGGTTTAACTTGAATGATTCAGATCTATGATCGTTAGTTTTGGATCTATTACCCTCCTTTGCAATTATGTTAAGTAACGTAACAATGATTAATTTGCCGTGACTTGATAGTGGAGATAATTCAGCCTAGTCATGTCGGACCTAGGTGTCTATTAAAATGTATTTGATAAATTGGCATATGCTAGTGTTTTTCTGAAGTGTCTGACATCCACAAATGAATTATCAAAATGGTAAAAAGGTCTTTCTAATGCTATTTTGATTTTAGTGTAAGGCTAGTATGTCAAAGATGGTAAAATTGTTCAAAAGAGTCTGTCTTCGACACAACAGAATCTGTGACCCTAAATGCTGAATGCTGCTTATTTAAGGAGAAATTATCCTATTAATTTGAGCGTCTCGATGGTAAATGGTGATTTGGAAAAAGTTAAATCTAAAATTATAACGCGATATTGGAAGAGCTTAAAACAAGGATTTAATAACAGTCCCCCTGGGAACGCTTTCAAATCCAAATCCTATTTGTGACCAGGGTAAGCTTATTGCTGTAGATGGGGGCAGTTTGACTGTCATCGAGGATGCCATTTTAATTTGGACAGAAGGATGGGAATTTCATTGTTCCCAAGCGATGTGGCAGGGGGCTCTTGCGGCGGGTGTGCTTTTGTGAGCAGCCCATGTAACAAATAACCCAATCAAAATATTTTAGGATAGCGGGTTGCCGTTTTACTTCAACAAACGCTTGTGGTGAAAATATTTAAGTCTGCAAGAGTTTTGTTTCCAAAAGCAACTCTTTTTTTAACGCAATGCCTAAATGCAACACAATTACTTGTCAGTTTCTGTTGCTCACTTTTGCTCATCAAAGGAGCTGTTTTTACATTCAGTTCTCTCTGAAGATGCTTTTAGACAAAACCACACTCGATATTTAACGCTAATGTAACTCCACTATTCTAAACAATGTCCCCTTTGTCTTCTGTTTGTCTGACTCTAAGTTGCGGCTCCATTGTCTCTGCAGTTCGACATCTGATAAACGTTTCCCGGCTTATTTTGTGCTTTCTGCGTATTTGGAGATGCAAAGAGCACACGTTAGATTATATGTCTCAGAAAAGCGTGCTGAACAACGGGGTGTTTAACGATCGACAAGAATACTAAAATAAGCGGCTGTTCAGGAGCAATCTCGTAAATAACAGGTTCTTCACTGGGGTAGGTGGAGTGTCTTCTTGCTAAAGTCTGTTTCTGCCTGAATGACTAATCCCTTTGTGAGGTATGTCGTCCCCCCCCCCCCCGTCCCCCCCGATGATTCCCACAACAGACCTTTATTAATCCGTTATGCAGGAGGACCCAAAAAGGAATGTCAATGGTTGTGAGAAATTGAACGATAGTGTGGACAAGATAAATGGGTGATAGGAGCAGGTTGCGCTGCTTTATCCCCCCCCCCCCCAATGGAGCTTGCCATGTTTGGCAGAGCAAGGCTTTGTGTGTGTGAATATTTTCCGCAGAGTACATGGCTGGTTATGCAGCCGGCCGTTTGAGATCTTTCAGCCTCGTGACAAATGAGTGCTCTCTCTCAGAAGGCAGTGGGAAGCTAATTAAGGACCGGTGCTGAAATGTGTCCAGGGCTTTGCCGTGGTGTTCTTCAGCGTTAATAAAGCACGGTCATCGTTTATTTAATTTTTTTTTTTGTGTGTGTGGATGGGATGCCAGCTGATCACAAAGTACACCACACACACACACACACACACACACCAGAAGCAACAGTGCCAACCGCTGAGCAGATTTTCATAAGTAATACAGGGGTGGCACAGTCGGTCAGTTCAATCCAGGGCAGTAAATTAGTGTACAGAAACATCCTTCCATGTCCACTAGCTGTGGATCACACTTACTCAGGCCGGTGCCGTTTCCCCGACTAAGCAAAACAGCCCATTTTTTGCATAAAGCTCACCAGCTGCCCCGTAAATCTCCGTCAACCCCCACAACCTCAGTAACTCTGCTTGAGGACCTATATAACTGCATTACCGGCCGTGTGATGGATCGTTATGGGGCCTTATGGTGGCAGTAGCGCATCGAGGTCAACGACGGGGCAGGTCCTTTTCCGAGCTGGTGAGAAATGTCTCCTATGCACCACTGAAGGTGTGGTAGAGGCAGTAAATATAAAACGGCATTGCTGCGGTGACCTGTTCTTAGCAGCAATGTGTCGAAACTGGGGTCCCAGTCATGGTTTGGGGCATGTCAGGCACTTTACCCAGAATCCTCCCTCACTTCCTGTTGCCATGCACTTACCCATAATGCCCTGGGGATTTGACGCTCATAAGTGCATCCACCCCTCACCTTCTCACCCTGTTGATTTTCGTTCTCTTGTTTTATTTATTAGACAGTCAGCCCCGCCCGCTGAACCGTAAATGTTTTTTTTCTTTGGTTTTAAAATGTCCAGCTGTGAAGTATCGACTGCCTCGGCCGGCTTCGGGGGTGGGGGGGGGCACCACACACTGCCCTGCTCTTTCGCCTGCTCCCGTCTTTAGCCATGAACATACACTGATGTGATGAGGCTTGACTGAGCCGGTTTAGGGGGCGCTTCCTGGCAGCAGACATTCAGTAACATTCGGGGGGGGTGGTTCTTAGGGTGATTTCTGGTGGACTTGGGTGGTCAGGAAAGGGGGGGAAGCTTTTGTTTAAGTCCGACTCTACTGAGCATCTGTCTCGGCGCCTCAGGCCGTTTGTCTGAAGGTTCCGCAGATGCCTGCAGGTCTGTTTCTGCTCCATTATAATATTAATATAAAAAAACTCATGATGTATGATGTGGGGACGGGAAAGAGGTCTTGCTTGGCCTGATTTGCACTGAGCGGCTTTAGTTCTTATTCTGGAAGTTTACAGATCGAGGCGGCGAGTTGGTTCGGTCAGTGACGGGCTGGCCTCGCACCTTCAGGGGTAGCTGTTTGAATCCGTGCGTCAAGACAGGGGGTTAATCGCGGTCTCTGTATTTGTGCATCTGTGTTCCCTGTGATGGACTGGCATCCTTTCCGGGTGGCACCCCAGCCTTGTGCCCTCTGCTTGGGGTGGGGGGGTGGACTTCTGACCCTGCTGTCACCTTGACTGGGATAATTGGTTAGAAGATGAAGTCTTACCTGTGGAATCCATTTTCCTTACCTATAGGAATATTTACTTGCAAGGGAAGTGTTCTGAAATGTGGGTCCCAGGCATCGGCCTGGAAGGCGAAAGTGAGCCTTTATACCGACCCTGCAGATTAACTTGACTACCACCCTATGTATTTTTAATCCAGTCGCCCACGGCGAACGATGTGGATTCACTGCGCCGAGGGGCTAATCCCTGGATATTATGGTCTGGCGAGCTCATGGAGTCAAGATAGCAGCAACCCCGTCGGCCATGCTGGGAGAGTGATTTGTTTGTGGGGGGGGGTCTGTTTGTGGGGGGGCAAGGACCACAGTGCAGGACTGATTCCAAAAACAGTAGTGGCGGCTGCCCCCAAGGCTTAGTTCGCGCTCCTGTGCCCCCCACTCTGAATGGGGCCAGTTCTGGAGGTAACGCTGGCTAATTATAATCTGTGTCGCTGCTGGTGGTCGGACGGAGGGGGGGGGGTTGGCATTTTGGGTCCTGTGAGGGCCTTTTTTTGGTCTTTCCCTCTGCCAGGTGGGGACAGCAAGGGTGGGGGGAGTGACTTTGTAGGGCTGATGGGCGACTGTTGGTTAATTGTGTGGGGGGGTGACCCCTGCACCTGTATGTCATAGCGATGGTGCGGACGGATTCACGGAGCTCCCCCTGCGCTTCTGCCACTGTCGGCATTGGCTCACTAAGCTTTGATCGGCCGCCCTGTGTTGCGTAACAGAACGCGTGGACTGCAGTCTGCAACGGCACCTCACCAGGACACCCCCCCAATGCTGCAATCCTGTCACTGCGGCAGGATGCGGCCCACGCCCGGAGTTGGGTACCCAGCACTGCGGAACTGTCATGGAGGGACCCCGGGATCTGGCACACTTGGACGATTCTAGTATATATATATTTTTTTTTTAGGTAAGGGACATAAGAGAGGCTGTAATTAATGCATGGCGGCCAACCTTTTGATTATCCATTGATATGTTTTGAAGCGGTGAGTGACAGGGTAGTGGGCGCTGTGGGGGCCAATCAGCTTAAGGCAGTGCCCCTTGTAGCCCCGCCCTTGTACACGGCCAGAGAAGCAATGGTATTAATATCCAGGGTGCTGTTTTGGAGATTCAGATCATGTGGTTCACCTTGCAAACAGGTGGCCAAGACCCTGAGGAGGATCTTGGAAGGCTTCTTTGGGAACCTTCCAATGCCTGTCCGGCCTCACCCAGAAAACGTATGGCCTGCAGTGTGTCATCCTCGGACTCATGCAGCCTCAGGCGTCAGTCGGCCGCTTGGAGGGACGTTTTCTGAGTGGCGTAAATCGGTTTGTGCCTTTAAGGGAAGTGTGAGACTTTTCGTTCTTGAGAAAACCGTCCAAGTCCACTGAATGGGTATGAGCATCCTTTGAGAGTGAGTTTTGTGCCTTATGATGCTCTGTAACACCCATTTGCTGCGTATCCCCCCCCCCCCCCCCCACAGTACCTCAAAAGTCACACCACCCCTGCAGAGATGGGCGGTGTGTATGGTTTGGTTCCAAATACCCTCGGGTACCTCTTTTTAGCACCAGCCCGCCCGTTTGTGTAGCTCTGCTGCCCTTGCGCCCGCTGGTCGTGTGTATTTTAGCCTGAGGTGAGGTGCCGTTTACGAGTGGCGCACGTCCATCGTCCCCCTGTCGGCAGGGCGGGTCTGTGTCATTTGGAAAACGAGAGAAAGCAAGAGCCGCCCATCTCTGAAACAAAGTAAAAATGCTAAAAATACACCACTGAATGTAAGAGAGTTAAAATACTGCACCTAAAAGGGATATTTGTGCTGTGGATTTATGTCTGTTGCCTGTTACGGGAGCTTGGCCTGATTTGACCCTCAGGGAGCTTCGTGTTAATTCTCACGGACGTCAGTCTGACCTACCCCTTGCAGCTCTCAGGGGGAATATAGCGTTTTTTTTGCTGCGTCACTGAGATGTAGCCGCATGGGCGGCTCAGGGTAACTGCTGCGTTTTCCCATGCGCCATCCGCATGCATGAAGTGTGTCTGCATGCCACGCAGTCCTAGTCTCACAGCTCTCGCCGTCACGTGACAGCCCGCCTGCAGTTCTTACACCCTGGCAGGATGCTGTGCTGTGCCGCACTGTGCCCACGCCCACACGTAGGGGCACTGTTTATAAACCAATGTTTGTGATCCTTCTTACGTAAAGTGAGAAGTTATACCGTTCTGGTTTCGGCCACACGGTCTTTAAGTAGCTATTTAGGAAATGCTTGCTTCCTGTTCCTTATGCCGTTTGGAAAAATGAAAGTTTTGGAAAGTGGGCTTTAACGGCATGGCTGATGCGGGAGCGTGACATTGCTGGCTGGTTCCATCCAACTGGCCTTGCCTCCCTGCCGTGCTTTTACGCTTCGCGGTGGGTTAGGCGAGGGCCATGAAGCTTGAAAGCGGGGAACGGTAGCTATGTAGAGGGGTATGTGAAAGTAGGTTTGTGGTAAAGACACCCAGAACGCTTATCAGGAAAGGGGCTGTGGTATCTCTGAAGCCAGCGTTTGAAACTTTATGCTTGCGTTACTTTGCATTGTGGGAGATTTGAGATATCGACCGCAGTCGTGCTTTTATAAAGGAGCTCTTTGTGGGGTATTGTCCGTTACGATCGGAGGACGGAAGCTTAATTGGCGCTGAATGGTGCTGGCGGTGACCTTGAAAGAGAGAAAAGCTGGGTCGTTGTGCTTCAGCTGGCGTCCTTTGCTGCATGGAACGCTTGCACGTTACCTCTGCTTGGTGTCTGCTGGATGCGACACCTTCACCCAGCTAGTGATTCACCAGCTTCGCTAAACCATCAGCTTAATACCAATTGCAACCACTTAAGCAAGCTAGTGTGACCAGCCTGATTTGCTTTTATTATTATTATTATTATTCTTTTTAAGTTCTTGTCCTCAGTTTTGCTTCATGCAGAGTCATACTTCTGGGGCACAAAAGGTCTGGTCGTTTATTCATTCAGGTTCATCTTTGGCTCTTTATTTTCAATTCTGCCACTTGAGTTGCATGCAAGCGCAGCAGTCGGATCGGAACGTTATAAATCTAGCCTTTATCCGGTTCTCTTACTATGTTGCATATCAGTAGAACGTTCCCCGTTGGTGTGTACTGCGGTAGTGCTGTTGCATAATAAAAAATAATGTCAGTTTTGAGTTGCAATAATAATAATAAGGGTGGCAGCACTTATATCCCTTTTATGATGCACCAATGAAATTGAACTCTGGAACACTGGATAGATTGGAGGGTGACATTGTTTGCGAGCAAGAGCTTGATTGTAGGCTGATGTCGACACTGTTGGACCTGCAGGTTTTAAGATGCTTGGCCCTTGTTGAGTCCAGGTGTGTTTTCGACGGTCGGACTCTTAAAGGGCACCTAGTCGGCGTCCCTGGAGATTGGACTGATTGCTCCATTGGAGCAAGGGCTTGCGGAGGATGCCTTGGGGTACTGTTAAGCGGTGACGCCTCATGGAATTGGTCTATCCGGAAGAGTAGGATGGGAGGGTACGTGGGGGTCCCGGCTGCCAGTGGCGTTATTTTCTCCGTCTCGCTCTCTGGACGATCCTCGAAGTAGCTCCGGCGAGAACCCGGAATTGTTCTGTGGGGCACTTCAAGGATTTATCAGATTAACGACGTGAAATGGCATTTTTACCTTGATAATGCTAATCAGTCAGTTTCAGTGGGGGTGGAAATAGACTTTTTCACCAAAACCAAAGCTGCCATTATCACATACTGTGTCTGGGCCCCTGAAAATTCTTCCACTTTATGAGGAAGTTATTTTTTTTTTGCCCCTTTTGAAATGTATACTCATTTTGGTATAAATCTTTCGTGGTTGGTTGTCTCTCAGGCTTGCATTTCTGTGAGTGGTCTGAGTATCCATGGAAACCAAGTTTAGTTTGTTAAACTACATATAATTTGTTTAATACTACAGTTGGGGTCGTCATGGGTATGTTTGTTTGGGGTCCTGAACGGGTCTCTCACCCCTGGTCCCAGAAGTCACGTGTTGCCGTGAACAGGAGATGTGCGTCTTCCGTAGAACTGCTTCCTGGTTGCTCAAAATCACACGCTTGGTGTGTGGGAAAGTCTCAAACAAGAAGTATTCCTCGAAACGGGCAGTAATATGACAGGTGGCGCGGAGAAGTTGGACGAGCACGTCCAAGGACCCCAGAAAATGCCGGATTGTGTGTCGGGCGTGTGCCTGAGGGCATCGTAATGTTCCGCTTTGCGTCGTTCACTGACACGTTTTCCCGATGGTCTGGTTCCTTTGGAATTGCTTTGTTGTCTTTGTACTCTGTCACCTGTAAACAACAGCCTCTTTATTTGTATTATTTTGTTTTTAATTTTTTTGCCAAACTTGCATCTCGTTAGTTTTGGGGAGGAGCTGGCTGCTAAAGGAGAGTAGAGCAGCGTTCTGGTGGCCGATGAGGGTGGGGGCACCTGTGTAACTGGGTTGCTGAACGTGGTCGTGGTACTTTTGGCACGGAAGGTCAGCTGTGAGATGAGCATGCGGCTTCTTCACCTGCAGCACAAGAATAAGTCACGCAATCGGTTGTCGTGGTGAACGTGACCCTACACTGCGAAGGGAGAGGGGGCTTGTCTGCCGCCAAAGCCATTCCTGGGGGGTGCGTCTCTGCTGGGGTGCAGTGACTGCAGTGCAGGTGCATAGGCACTGTCTTCTGGACTTTGCCTTTGCAGCAGTGATCTTGTATGATGCACGTGATGTTTGTGTGAAGTTCTTGTGAGTGTCATTGAAATACATTTTTAGCTCTCGGGGGGGGGGGGGGGATTTTTTTTTATTCCTTTGCTACTGTCATTCGTGAAGTTCCCGGAAGTGAAAGTACATAAATTTAACTTCAAAGACAAGGAATTATTTTTGTAAGCTATAGTCTCTGCCCACTCTTCACACAGTTCCCAGTTCTACAGTCTTCATTTTGGCTTTTGCCATCTTGCTAATGTTTCTGAGATTTGTAATTTGTCTTGAAATAAATGACTGCTCCCCTGTTCAGTTCCCTTTGCTCTTTGTCACGTAGCTCCTTTTACCAGCAGAGCCCCTTCTCAAGTGCAGCCTCACAGATCCACAGAACGGCACGTGTTTCACTGCATGTTTTCTTTGTCCTCTGGTGGTCTGTTTAGCGTACTTCTTAAGTGCAGCGTAGGCGGGCAGCCGTATTCTGTATTTTAATGACTAGGGATCTGATAGAGGCGGGAGTGTTTTCCAGGTTTCTTTGAAAAGGGCCTCCTCGGTGACACTCCAGGATGCCATGTCGATCGGCCGCTTTCTTCGAACGCATTGCCTCTCGTGTTACCTGGCTGGTTAATCTCTCACGTTGTCCGAGAATCACCACAACGCGCCCTCCCCCCCGTGCTTCTGAAATATTAAACCTAATTAAAGAAGTACCCATTAAGGGGCGGGGCCAGTGGGGGAGGGGCGGCATATCTAGGGTTACCTAGCAGCCGGACTCCTGCTATAGTTGCATACATACCCTGTCTGGGGCATGCCGGGTCGGGGGTGTCTTTCATTAGGGAAGCGGATGAATTATTGAACTTGATAAAAGCCTGCTTGCTGGGGGTGACGGGGGGGCTGCTTTGGTAACCTTTGCCCTGATGAGGAGATCCCAGACTCTTCTGGTGAAGTCTCTACGTTTCAGAATGCGTTTAATTAGCGATTTTGATATTTAGGCGCCAGAAGTTTCTGTTCTTGGCCTGTTCAGTCTTTTGTCTGTATGTTCCTGTCATTTAGAAAGTGCCTGTCAATATCCCCCCTTAATGTACCCTTAGCATTGCCCTGGTGACCTTTAAAAGCCCTCTTCCTGACCCCCCGTGATACCTGGCCCTCACCACAGATGCTTGTTCTAGATCCACAGGCAGTTAAAACGGATATGAAGTGAAATGCACATTTGTGTCTATTCTGGTTTTGTTGCCTGTTTATTTAATTTCTTTTCTTTGACCGTGGTGAATCTGCTTGCACAAACCACGGCTTTATGAGATCGACTTGCCACACGGGCCGCACAAGAAGATGCCACGCTTCTCAGCCCGTTAGCAGACGATTTTTTCGTGCTGTAATATGATGGATCACATGATGTTTGACTTCCGTCGCAGATCCAGCTGTTTTTCTTAGTCACAGTGCAAATATTTTAACAGCAAAGAAAAATGTTTTAATGTGTGAGATGACTTTTTAATAGGCAGCGTTGTTGAAACGGTCTATATGTGACCCTCCAGCACAAAACCGTATGGAAGTCGCATGGCCGTATTTTTAGATATTTTTTGAGGATTTTTTTGTGCTCTTTCATTTGATACCATAATCCTAATTTCTAATTTTTGACCCAATTGTACAGTTTTGTGCTGGAGGGTCACGTGTTTTTTTTTTTTTTGGCGGGAGGGTTGGCTGAAACCGGTTGGTGTGTGGCTCTGTAGTTTCGGACTTTGTGATCGGAAGTTTGTTGGTTCAGATCCCATGGCCGGAACACTTGTCACCGGTGGCCCCTTGAGAAAGGCCCTTAACTCAGATTGCTCCAGGGACTGGCTGGCCCTGGTCACTGATTCATCGCTGTCAACAGTAGTGCTTGCTAAATAAGTAGAAGTAAAATATGGCATTCAACACAATCGAAGGCAGTCTGATAATTAGTTATTTATATGTAAAAGGTTTGTGTTCAAAGCTTAAATGTGATTGGAGCCATATTATTCTCGGCCTTTGCATAGTCTAACATCCTTTGTGTTGTCCTTGTCATTAGAGGCCATTTCTGAAAAATTCATATTTATTTCTCTCTGACACATTTACCCAAAGCCTCTTGCAGTAGAGGGAAGGGCTGTATTTTATGTGCGCTCACTGGGATTTGAACCCACGACCTTTGTGCTGTTAGCTCCTGTAGCTTAACAAGTAGAGCACTGCGCTAATGCGGTTCTGCGCGGCCTGTTTTTTTTTTTTAATTTATTTTATTTGTTTATTTGTCCCTGGTGAATGCAGCTGCTGCTGGTTGTGAACTCTCAGCCTCGCAGTGTACCAGACGTCTCGGGGATGTTGGCCGCGTCCTCGAGCTCCCGCGGCTGCTCGTGTTCACCGTTTTATTGTAATTAGCGTAGCCGGCTAATTTGTTGTTTTTTTTTTTGACGTTCCGCACGATTAGCGGTTCATGGTATTTTAAATGCTGACGCGTAACGTTTATCTGACCATGACGAGCGTCAAGGAGACTCCGCGGGAAGTAGAGTTATTACCATACTGTGGTGGCATGAGTTATGTTGGGGTGGGGGTGGGGGGTGGACTGAGGGTCCGGTTCAGAATGTGGGTAATGAAGTGAGTCAGGTCTGTGACTTGGGGAGGGAGGAGGGTGGCGGTGGTGTGCCGATGTGCTGAGAACAGTTCCTGCAATTTGTGCCCCCCTCCCCCGCTGCTGGCATTCAACCAAGCCCTGGCATTTCCTTTGGGTAGCTTTTTGTACGCTGTGGAAACACCATCTGAGATGGCCTTGGAGATGGGTGGAGTCGGTGGGCAGCACGTAAAAAGCAGGGCGAAGAAACAAGATGTCGTCGTGATAGCGGGGCGAAGCTGGAATGCACTCCCCCGGGCCCGTAGCTCACCCACTCCTCCTACAGGGGGGACTTCTGCCGAACGAGCCGCAGGCCTGTCCCCGAATCACCCAGAGAGCGAGGCTGTGCGTTTCCTCTTCCCAGATCTGGGCGCCGCCCCGTGCCGGTACGGTTCACGATGGCTGCCGACTGGAATGCCACCGAGAAACGCATCCCCAGAAATTCCCCTCGTCCGTGGAACGTCGGCGTGCCGATCAGGTTCATGTTTCCCGCACGGCGCACACACGCCCTTCCGGTTCCCGTGAATGCCGTCGATCTGGGTGATGCGGTCTTTACTGGGACGGCCGGACGACCATCTGGGGAATCATAGTTTTTCTTTATTTAAACGTGATACACTCTTTCTTTTCATTGTGGTTTTCATATGTCTGATCTGAAGTTTAAGCGTAATTCCATTTGCATATGTAGCAGTGTGAGGCTCACTGGGCTGCGACCGGAAGGTTGCCGGTTCAAGTCCCAGCCTCGACCAGGATGATCATGTGATCTCGGGCCCGATAGTAAAGCCCTTAACCCAGGGGTGGGCAATCTTATCCGCAAAGGGCCGGTGTGTGTGCTGGTTTTCGCTGCAACTCACTAATCAGGTCACTA
>JAODJX010000089.1:12689-27317 GCA_026776945.1 Isichthys henryi
CGTTATGTTGGCATGCTTCCAATCAGAAGGTACCACTCCTTCAGATAAGGATTTCTGAAATAGTAAGGTTAATGGTCGGCAAATAATATCCCTCATCTCTCAAAGACATTCAATAATTTGTTGCTCCTAGATTTGGAGCTATTACGGCGTTTGAGAAACCATGAGGCAGACAGCAAAGTTCAGTTTTTAGCAGACTCTTGGTTTTTAAATCTTCTTAGGTGTAGATGGCTGATATTAGAGGTTGGCATGCTGACGTCACACCTCCAGTGCTGGTGGGTCAAAGCTCACCTCTGTTCTAAGTGTGGAATTGGCATGTTCTCCATATGTCACCTGGGAATCTTCCAGATACTTGGGTTTCCAAAGACAAGCAATTAGCTTCACTAAATAGCCCGTTTTATACATGTTTGTGTATGTGTCCTGCATGGACTGGCATCCCAATCAGAATGACCCACAAACTGGAACAGGCTTCAGGTCCTCTGCGATCCAGACTAGGATAAGCAGCTGGAAGATGGATGGATGGATGGATGGATATTATAGCTTACTGTTAATGTTCTAAGTAACAATCTTTTGGTTGTGATTACCAAATCAGAAAAGTAGCCTGAATATTTGCAATGTTCTTCATCTGAATTATTTTCAAAAGCACAATCTTAATTTTGCTACACATACTGTAAGGTAATCTTAAAGTAAATTACTTGGTATGACTCACTTAAGTTCAAACCCCTTCGCAGAATCTGTCTTGACCACCAGATAATGGGGCGCAGGAATGTGCACTACATTCACATATCAAGACAGCAGAAATTCCTTTTTTTACTGCCGGTAAATAATAGCAAGCGATTGTGCAGTAATGATTCAGGGCTAAGCCTTGTGCACAATATAATTGCCCCCACCTGCCAAGTGACTGCTTAAACTATTTAAGTTATTAATTACACCCTGAAACAAAACCCTGTGTATGGTTAATACTCTCTACATCCTTAAGGAAAAACAAACAAACAAATCAAATTAAAATGCTTTGTATTGATTATCACATTCACCGTTTTCACTTAGCCTCACCAGCAGATCAGACTTCCCTTGAGCCAATCTACTTTTCAGACTTTACAACAAAGCATGCGATTGGTTTATAGTTTGCGACAATGCAAGCTAATGTTACTGATATTCTCCATGTACTAGGCTCAAATGGCCATGCTCGTACATAGCCTGTAGCTCATAAATAAATCACACGTATGGAGTATGGAATGGCTAGCTCAACTGAAAGCTTAAGCTACCTGATAATTAAGAATGAAGTACTTATACAGATAAGACATTGAGAATTTATATATTTTAAGATTTTTATAGAGATTCTACAAGGACAGCATATTTTGGAAACATAGAAAGAGAGAAATATTCAGTTCCTTTCAGTACCAGACTGTTCCTTGTTATTTGGGTCCTACTCTTACCAAGGATACTTTACGTGTTTAATAAATAATTAGCACATATGTTCGGTTTTTTTTTTCCAACCACATGACTGCAAAGAACTTCTCTGATATCACATCAGTTATGAACAACCCAGATACTGATTTCCAAACAGCAATCAGATAAGCACTTTCTGTTTCTGACCTTATTGTGCAATCAATAGGCAAATTCAAGTGTATTTTTAAAAAGATAATGGTAAATGTGTATTTCCAAGAATAAACTTGTTTAAACATATATACTAAAATCCTTCTGATTGTGTTCAGGACTCACCAAACACAGCCAACTCAAAATGTTGAGGTAATCAGCAATCAATGGCCTGTGGGTTCAGTTACCTTGCTAATTCCTGAATAATTGTTTAATTCACGAACAATGAAACAAATTATAACACATTATTACAAGTATTATTATTACAAGTATACTACACCAATCATTTTTAATTAACATAACTGTCATTTTTCCCCTCGTGAAAAAATAATCAATCTAAAATAACTACTGACAAAAAAGGTTATCATTATTACTATTAATACCACCCTCACTCCTACTACTAATTTACTAACTAATCACTACTAATACGTAATTTATGAATGATATGATATATTTTCTATTAAAGATTTTAAGGAATTAGTAATGTGGCGCTTTCACTTTGCACAGATTTTGCGGAAAAACCACAAATCAGCGCTGGTGAGACGCGCACTCCAGCCCTTTCCTCGGAGCGGCCTGTAAGCAGCGCGCCACTCACTCCGGCCTTTTTACTGACGAATGTTTCCCAGCAGTAAAGGTGACGAATCGCCTCGGCTCAGCAGAGGAAGTTTCCCAGGTGAAGCTCCCATTCCGCAGCAATGCTCACATCCGTTTGTCTCTATAGCCCCTAATACTACACTAATGGAGCAGCTGTGTTGTTTTTACAGGAGCAAAACCAAAAGCACCGCATTAAACGCCACGGAAATATCAATGCAACGTATTTGGAATAAATAAGAAAAAAAAACAACAACATAAAAGAATTATCGAAAGAATATATGGAAAAAGTAAACAAAAATGGACCAGAAAAAACACGTATAACACAAAACAGCGTTTCCAACACCGACTCCTGTTAACCCTAAAACATATCTTTTAAAGGCTTTAAAGTATATACTTTAGTAAGTCTGTAGTTTAGTATTGCAGTTAAGCCGCTGCTGAGTGTATGGCCCAGGAAAGAGGTCGTAAACATCGTTTGTGATAGATAGATAAAAATGTTGGTAAACTTTTTGAATTGATGTACGTGACTTTGTATATAAAACCTACCGCAATCACATCGACTTGTCATTCACTTAGAAAAGGAATGACAGGTTGACTCATTTGAGAGAAACTTTAATTTAGTTACACTTGTAATACATCCCAAATCTGACGGCATAGTAATCGTTTCTTTTTGTATCTGATTACAGACAGCATACATCGCAGCATTCATGTCCGACAAACGTATAACTATGTGTTAAATATTTACTATTTCAATGTGAAACCATCAATCGCAAAGTGGCAATCCTCCAACCTGGATATCCCAGTACAGTATTGTCTCAGTGTTATGGCCTGACAAAAAAGGAATTCTCAATGTTGTATCCACGCTGAAATAAGCAAATTTGGAAACTCACCTGTCTTTTCGCGATCATATCCCACCACAATGAAATAATCAGCCAATCTAGCCATCGTTTGATGCTAATGAAAATCTAACAAGCCTATTAAACATTTTTCTTTATCCAAAAAGCACAGCCATGTTTGACAGCAGCGGGAGCAGTGCGCCTGCGCGTCCCGAAGAGTGACCCCCGCGTGGGCGGAGGCTCTCAGTTGGAAAACTGACGAGAAACCGGGCTTGTAAAATACTTATCCTTGAAACGTGTCACATCCACAAAAAAATAAATAAAAATGATTTCATATATCCGAAACACACAAATCAAAATACGGGAATTACTTATTACGAATTGTAAAAATATTTCCTGTTTGATTGCGGTTGGATTATTAGATGTGATTACGGTGAAGTAGCCTAGTTGCGCCTTGTTTTAGTTTCTGAGATACCATAAATCATTTTAAAGCAACATTAGTATTTTGAACATGCAGTCCTGTTGTTCGTGGAATTATCCCTCGTAAATAAGTAAACATTATTATAACAAATACATGATTTGCAGCAGCGGCGAGAAAGTCGATCCTGTTTCATATGCAGATTAAAATTAATATAAGACATTTCAAAGTATATTATAAGAGATCAAGTATGAAAGCGTAAAATGAACAGAAAACAGACTGTTTTTAGTACATTTCAGGAAGTTGATCGTAAACGACATACTTTTGACAAGGCGTTTGAAGAACGATGATATGTCTATAAAGCACATTAGATGCCTCTGACAGACAAGGGGCGTAATGTACGTTCTTCGGCATCCTTATTATATACGTACAAACATGGATGCCTCCTCACACTTTAAATCCCCGAATAACATTTGGCACCAATGTATTAGAATGATTACTACAATCGTTGCTGTTGAATTATTTATTATTAATATTAAACTTTTAAACCAGATCTATCAAGATTCTATTTCAAATCTTTGCTCTGTGTGTGTTTGCATGTTCTTCGTGTTTCATCTCCTTCGCAGTCTGGAAATGCTCAGTATCTAAATTCTGTGAGTGCATGTATTAGCTCACATTAAGTACAAAGGAGGAGTGTCAGACTTGTGGCTAACTGGAAATGTTTTATAGCTAAAGTGTTCCTGTTTATAGCACAGGCAGAAAGAAACCTCCCAGACCAGCACTGATGTGTGCATGCATCCAGAGCGCAGATTTGGGGATGGAGTGTAGGGACACATCCCTACCAATATTGTGGGAGCACTGTGTGTTTTTAGGAGGGTGGGGGTCAGGGATGATGTGGTCCCTACTAATGTTGAAATCAAACTTACCCCCTTGGTGTACCCCAGCCTTGTGCCCTGCCTGATATAGACTCCAGCATCTTCTTTGACTTCAAAAACAAGGCTTTCCCCAGGTAACATCAAGAATACACAGAGATTTGCAGATACAGTGAAACACAGTGCTAAAGTCATGCAAAAGTCAGATTACTAAGTCACATCAGCAGGGTCACCTTCAAGTTTAAAAACAACAAGCCTTCATTGACTGGGCAACACTGGCTTGCAGTGGTCCATGAACGTCCACTGCTAGATGTACAGAGCAAACAGCAGGCGTTGTCACACCATTGTGGAAAATCAGTGCTGGTCTTGGTGGTTTGTTTTTGCCTGTGCTATAAACAGGAACTCTTTTGCTATAGAACATTTCCAGTTAGCCACAAGTCTGACACTCCTCCATTGTACTTACTGAGAGCTAATATTGCAGTGAATGGGACATGTGGTGCATGTAGCTTAAAACAGTATCATTGAGTACATTCACTATGAGTTTGATTTCAGTTAAATTCTTTGCTTTTGCTTAAATTGCAGTGCCTTTGACTCAAAGCACTGCAAATGGCCTTTCAGCCACTCTCACTCTATGCCAGTATTTACATTTTCACCGGGCAATTTTAAAAAGGATGAAGGTTATATTAATGTTTGAAACTCTGACACATGTTCAGTACTGTTAGTGGTGATGCTAGAACGATACAGTCTACTCTAAAAGCTATGTCACGTATCAAAGGGAAGGGCTTCCATGAAATTTTTAGGTCAGTTATGAGTCTTTTGACAGTAGGAATGATTCATATAAGAAATATTTCACAACATCATCTCTGTACGGATCCTCTCCCATCCCTGCATTCCGAGAAGTTGGGGTAACTGCAACAGGAATCGGAATCAGCCCCCTGACAGTCTTCACACCGTCATTCGCTATATATAAGTAGTAATTTGCACACAATCACATGAGTTTATCATTATTGTCTTGTATTGTGCAATATCCCAAGCAAAGTTACCAAATAAGGATATCATTTCACTAATACTGTGTTTTCCTGAATGACATATAAAGGTTCAGTGAAATTCCACCCCAGCCGACAATAATGCTTTTGTGTCCAATTAAGATTCTCCATATTGCTTAGTTTATCAAACAGGCACAAAGCTGTGAAGTCACATGCTGAAAAGCTAAACTTTATGGCTCCCCCTGTGCAACTGCCTGAATGATTTACATATCAAGAAAGTGGAAAATGTGTTTAGCCCTAGCTATTTTCCAACCGGGCACGCACAGGCTGTTTAATCAGTTGTTTAAAATACATCCAGAGTACTTACAAAGCAGTTCAAGTGCTGTTACCATAATCACAAGCAACCAAACGTTCATTTGCAATTCCAGACAACTTATGGCAAAGGTCACATTGAGCTTTCTGAAATGCACTCACTACTCTACCACAGTAGTAAACATGTTATAAAGATCTATTGAGAACAGATTAGGCTATGTTTAAAACAAGTTCTGCCTTTTTGATTTTGACATTACACTTTGATTATGCCTGAGTTTCATGAGAGGTACCACTGCAGGCCAGTAATACACACATGCACACGTTCGTATACGTCTTTGTGGGGACCCTCCATTCATTTCTATGGACAAAACCCTAATCCCAGCGATGAGAACCATAGCCCCTACGCAGCCCCAACCTTAACCTTAAGTAACCAAAAATATACAAGTCTTTTGAAAATTCAGTTTCCCCTTGTGTGGACTGATAAATGGTCCTCACAAGATTATAATGTCAAGTTTTTATCTCAATGTGAGGACATTTGGTCCCCACAGTGTAATACATATATATATATATATATATATATATATATATATATACATAACCTCCCCAACACACACACACATTATATATGCTTGTTGAATATCCATATAAAAACATGCTCGCTTTGCATTATTTATGGTTACAAGAAGTGATACCAGATTGTTGAACAGTTTGCTAGATTTGAGTTTGCTATAAGATTAAGAAGTTGACCTAATTCAAAGTTTAGAAGAATTATAATAAGAAACATTTAAAAGAAACAGCTGATTTTTATGGAGTAAGAAAAAAAAATGCATTACAGCATGACCCTCATAAGTGTGTATGAGGTCACCGTCAGTGGTATGGAGTTTACTCGCATTTTTTTAATTCCCTGAAAATATGATAGCATTATGTTTATGATAGGCAGGTCATGTTTTTGCAGTTATGCGCTGGCTAGTGGAAGAGTCAGGATGAGGGATGAGAGAATATGAGTCGGCAAGCCCCTCCCACCTGCACTATAAATTCTCACAAGTCCGGCTTTGCGAGCCAGACTATTAGCTAAGTGTCTCGGCTGCCTAACAACACTAATAGGAGCCCTGCAAGCTCTGGGATACTTTGTCAGAAGAATCTCTTAGCACCTTATTCAAGTGGATTACTTTCAGTTTCAGGTATGTGGAGTTCTTATGTTAAATATTTGTCAGAATTTCAGTTGAACCTTTTGTCCTTTCTTCCTGGGGTTTGACCGGTCTCTTTAGGGACTTATCTAGACAGGTTGTGTGAGATGTTTCATTTCTTGTCTTGAATGTAAAGTTCTGATCGCGTCTATGGGAGCTCTCAGGAAAAAAACAGACATAAATACATTCTTAGCAGCTTGTCTCTGGCAGTGCAGATCATACCGCAATGAGTCTGCAAAGTGAGGTCCTGTAGCAAAGTGCAGCGATGTTTTTAAAAAACATGCTCATGTGACGTTTATTGATGGTGTCTCTCCACCGCAGACTGAGCTGCTGCCTGAGATTCTAGGGAAAATCCGTTTCTTTAATAGCATTAATAATATCTTCAGTGTCTTTTTAAAGAAGTGGATGGACAGAAGTAACAGTTTGGCTTTTGGACTCTACTCTCTACTCTTGTGCAAGCAAGTTCAGGTGTAGCTCAGGGCAGAGAGTAATTATAAGGACAAAGTAGCTGATATATTAAGCATTTTTATATGAATGAATGAATGAGTAACAAGTGGTTGTCTTTTTCAACAGCTTCCAGTCAGAATGAAACTGCTACTCCAGACCACCCTGTGTTGCTCTCTGCTTGCAACATTTACACTGAGTGTGGAGAGTGCCAAGCCCGGTCTAAGCTCAGAGATGAAAAAGAGGTACGCGGATTTAATTCCTAATTCATTTATAATTAGTTTGATCCCGTCAAGTCCTGCTGTTTTACTGGCAATTCAGCTATATGTTATACTAGTCCAATAGCAGTGTACTGTGTGCCGGTTTCTAATGAAGTCCTTTCATTCCCCGGCAGACTGAGCGTCTGGCTGCAGAGCAGAACGAAACGAGACTTAAGTGGAATGGGAGATGTGGTGCAGATCGTTAAACCTGAAGATGTCAGGGATGCCTTTAGCCCTCACTCAAAGTAAGACTGAGTTCACTTTAATGAGTGCAGTTCTATTTTTTGCAAAGAAACTTTTTAAAATTATAAGATGGAAAATACGAGTTTAGCGTCCTCATGTTGAGGGGAACTGGCCAGGCTTGCAGTGCATGGACTCCACGAGTAAACTGCTCTTTCCTTTGTATTTTTTCTCCAGCACTGATATCCACACGCGGGTGAGGAGGTCAAAGAGCTCCAACAGCCAGGCCAAGCGGTCCAGCTGCTCTCTGAGCACCTGCGCCATGAATGACCTGATGGACCGGCTGAACAAGTTCAACAGCCAGCTGCGTATTGGCAGCGCCCCCATCGACAAGATCAGCCCGCTGGGGTACGGCCGGCGTCGGCGCTCTCTGCCAGCTCGCCGCACCCTCCGGCAGCTCCGAGCCGACCGGCTGCAGAGGCTGGAGAAGCTCCTCCGGCGGACATGAGCAGGGGGGTCGGCTGGTGGAGGGGGGGATCGCCGTGTCCCAGCCGCCATGGACAACTTTTCACTGGCCAGTCTTGAAAAATCCAACAGGATGTCTCTGACTGCAGCCAGCTGCTCTTCAGCACATTTTTTCCAGGCGAGAGGACTGGAGCGGCGACCACATGTCTCAAGAAATGGGCTGACTGACTACAAGCACCTCAGCGGAGTGCAGCGGCGGCCGCAGGCGGGCAGAGCAGAGTCCCCGGAGAACAGGAGTGGGCGGCGGGGGGTGTGAAAAGGAGTGTGTGTGTGGGGGGGGTACCCACACCTCAGCTAAAGCACAACACAGAACGGCTGGAGGGGGCAGGATCAGGCCCCCGTAGGATGTTAGAGGCTGACACCACTCTCTGTCTCTCTCCCAGCTCCTGAGGAACATTCCTTAAGCACACTGGAGGACTGGGGCTCCCTCTGCATCTCCAAGTACAGCCTGGATGGTTTGTTATGGCGAAACTAAGTTACAGAAGATGTGCAGTCTGGCCCTGGCAGCTTGGACTCTGTCTGTATAGCATCTGTTCAGACACAAAAGCAATGGTGATGTCAAGCAAAGGACTCTCTAGATTGGGAGCTGTACTTCAAATTTGCAACTATATATCCAAATATAGGTGTGGACACTGTATGGGGAAATCTATTGTCATGTTATCGAATCTTACCACTCCATTACTGATGGTACTCTACTTGAATTTTTATAGAGAAATGTGCAATTTATAAATATCTAAATCTGTATATACGTGTATATTTTGCCAGTGTTTATATAAATTATATGTGTTGAGATTTCACTATTTAAATGTTTTTAATATCTGTAACAGGTAATTGTACTTAAAAAGAAAACTATTTTTATACATGGAAAAAATATATGGGCATTGTAACTTTTATTTGCTGTTTCATTGATTGTGGAACTGGGGTAATAAAACAGCATCCTTTATTGCTATATTATAATAGATTTGTATATCTGTTGTTGTCTTATTTGTGTGAAGCTGAGTAACCCTGTCAAACAATAAATATTTGCATATAAAAAAAACTTGGTTGTTGAGATACTCTCTCTTCCATGAAATAACAGATGTAGAAAGGTGGCTCAGTATTGTCTGAGCACCATAATACTGGGGCCTGGCTTTTCTTAAATTGTTACAAGGCCTCATTAACTCTGCCCCCAGGACAGCCAAGATGCCAGCTGAATTCCTGCACAGCAGAGCACATTCTTTCTCTGGCCTGCCCAATTCCCAAACCAGCCTGAGCCAGCCTTGAAAAGCATAATGTTTTTGGTGCAGGGAGAGTAAATGACAGGGTGAGTCACACGCTCGCTTTTTGGCCGAGTACTGGGGCGCTATACCGTGTTGGGTGGTTGCAGCATGTTCCTCTCCGGAGCGTGTGGAACACAACAAAATGACGAGCCGATTTCGTAACCACTGCTTCAGGACGTAGCATGCCCTTTAGGATGAGAAGCGCAAAGGACGAGTGAAGCAAGTTTCTCTTTCTTTTCACAGAACCCGTCGCCCCAACTCTTAACCTGTTTTGCACTTGCAAATTCTGTCTGAGATATATCTACTAAATATCTACTGTTGCTAAAAACTTAGCGGGGCTCCTACAGGTGATCGTTACAGACAATAACTGTCTTTATCATCTTGAATGTCATACCTGCGCTGCTGTCACTGAAACCACCAACACCGGTATGACGGTGCCATGCAAGACTGCACATTGAAAGCCGCTATTACCCATTATAAATGCATAAATGTTTCCCAGATTTTTCTTCAAGCATCGCAGTTGTTTGCAGAAAAAAAGCCCCCCAGCAGTCCAGATAGTGTATTTTTGTCCCGTTATCCTTTCGCATGAAAATTTACAATTAGAATTCTTTACATAACGCTTGTATTTGCCTAACTTGTTAACTAATTTGCTTCCTTGTTATTTCAATTATTTACTTCATCAGTTGTACAAAAGCGCCATGGCAGTACACCCATTAGGCATGCTATTGTAAAATGGGTACGTTATCGCTCTTTTGTATGAATATAGTGACTGCAAGTTCCTGACGGAAGTTTAAGCATTAAACATGAAGGGTTAGTGTTAGGCATCAAAGAGATGGTATGCAGCTAACTTCTGTTTCATTATTTTAAAACCACGGAAGAAGGACACCTCACAGAGAAGTAAATATTGCCTTCTGAAGACCTTTGGTGCCATCTAGTGGCACAAATGATCACAGATTTCAAGCTTCCCGTCTGGTCTGAAATGGGTTAAGCGCAGCGTACCTCACAACAGATAAATGACAGACTGAAACACTACTTTCAACAGCATGTTATTCTTTTGGTCAAATGTCTTAGGTTGTCCTTTTATTTTAGGGCACACCTTGACACTATATGAGACTTCCCCCCGCCATTGCCTTACATATGTTCACTCATAACAGCTCCCCCTAATGTTAGATATGGGAATTTTTTCTATTTTAAAAAAATCAACCGATTGGACCCAATCAAATAAAGAACAAAGTCATGTTTGCTGATGTGGAGCAAACAACACGTCCTACTAGGTCTAACAGATACATCTCAATCTGAGTAGTCACAGCTCAATCTACATACACTCTAACAATACTGAGTTATTTTCTCAGCTTAAAAGAGCTGAAAAGCATTGAACTGAGCCATGACAATCACACACTGCTTGAAAGAGTTTTAAAGAGCATACGATTAATATGTATCTTATTTGTCAACTTTTGGAAAATGAAGTGGGGGCGCCATGGTGGGGCAGTGGTTAACACTGTTGCTTCACACCTCTGGGACCCAGGTTCAAGTCTCCACCTGGGTCACATGTGTGTGGAATTTGCATGTTCTCCCCATGTCGTCGTGGGGTTTCCTCCGGGTACTCTGGTTTCCCCCCACAGTCCAAAAACATGCTGAGGCTAATTGGAGTTGCTAAATTGCCTGTAGTTATGCATGTGAGAGTGAATGGTGTGTGAGTGAAAATGGATGGATGGAAAATGAAATACAGGAATATTTATTTGAAGTGTGTCCCTTTTGATTAGTGGGGTGTTGTCATGTAGAGCAAGCAAGCTTTGCCGGGCAGACCACACAGAAGCAGGTACTGTAACTGCCAATTATTAAACTACAATACAGTATGGCATAGCTCATTGTATTTGGTCAGGTGTGTTCAATAACTGATGTGTTTTTTAATTCCATAGCTGAAAGCTAATGCTTCAAGTGGATTGCTTAAATCTGTGTATAAGGACAGCACGTAAATACTGACTGACTGGTTTAACATTTTATTTTTTAGTGCAATTTGCATTTTTGATAGATGCAATATTCTTCTCGGTGTCATATGTTAGGATTTCCAGTTCTTTGGATTTTGCTGCTTTTCGGCAGGTATTAAAAGTCTGCCTGCCTAAGAGACCTCTTGAGAAAGGGCATCGCTGAAGGTCCTGGGTAGGGGTAAATTCCAGGATTTAGGTCTAGTCAGGGTTAGTGCAGGCTGATCAGGGTCAGCTAAAAAGAATCTGGTATTAATAACTGCTAACCGTGCCAAGGACTCTGCTGACGATGGACGCTGTGCATATCACTCTATGTTTTGGTAGAATAGAGATGTTGATGTTGGGCGAGAGCTTTTCATTACATCACTAAATGGAATTAGCATTAACCCCAGAAGCACCAATAGGGACTTTTTTGGTTTCTGTTTTCCAGACTCTTTTAATCTCGTTCTGGAGTTGATGGTACTGCTGTAATTTATGCTCTTCTTTTTGATCAATGTTATAGGCTGACGGCACCGAGATATCTATTAGAAAAGTTTCATTGGTGGGTAGGTTGCCATAAATGATGTCTGGTTGGTTGGCATTGATCGTAACATCTGTTTGAACAGGAAACTTCCAGAGAATCTTAGACGTAGTATTTTCCAGGATTTTAATGCTCCTCTAAACACTATCACCACCATCGTTTTGGCACTTGGAAATTGTTGTCCTTAGGTAGAAACCAGTGGATGTATTTTACCAAATTGTTGTGACATCATAGGCCAGTGTTTCACAAGCATTGGCAATGTGATGGACAGTCTCATCACAGTTTTTACATACAGTAGGCGACACAAACTATCTCCTTATGATTGTTTGAGGGTTTGTTGCAGGTGAAATTCAGTTTTTTTACTGCCTGATCTTGGACAGCAAAAGTACTGGCTTCAAGTTATAGCATGATGGTCTGTCGTTCCATCCAGCTGAGTGACCCCTGACTGCCAAAATAGTTTCCTAAATAGTTTCAAAATAGTGCCTTAATGTCCTCTTCCAGTTATTATTATTATTTTTATTATTTCTGGTGTTGTTATTGTTGCTGCTGTTGTTATTGTTGTCATTGTGGGCATTATGTGCTGACACACATATCAGGTCCCGGTTGACCACATAGACAGTATCAGTCTGGAATATGTTTCCTTCCATCTTCTGGGTCTTCAGGCAGCTCAATGGTATGTTCATTGTTTTGACGATTGAGCCCATCGATCTCATTGCTGGTCATCCCCATCCCCTGTGACCTGCAACGTATCCAGTGTAAAGTACTCTCACAATATGTCCCAAATTAAATATTTTAATCTGTTCATTTGTGCTTCAAGTGAAGGGTCTGGTTTGACTTGAGCAAGAATCGATTTCCTAATTTTTATCTGCACCAATGACACCAAAGTGTAAAGGCACCAATACTCTTCCTGTTCTGTACATTGCACATTTATTCAAGGATACACATAACATAACCTAGCACAGTTAGCAACGGAACTCAAAAACTTGTACGTCAAGACAAGACAACATCCTCAAAGACAAGATTACACACAATTTACCAGAACAGGATTAGCCAGTTTTAGTCACTGAGTGCTCCACTGATGCAGATGTTAGTGTTACTAAATTAGCAAATTTTAAGATATTAACAAATGATGCGTGAGAGATTATGTTTTGATATTTCCCTCGTGATTCTGGTCTCGTTTTCTTGGTCCAAAGCAGCAGCGATGGAGTTAACGGTAGTATCTCGCTCACTTTGAGAGAGCTCTACAAACATTTACATTATGCCAATATACAAGCAGAAAAAATAAGGATCTATGCAGAAGGAGGGATGGGACCGAGACATAGGAGAGCTGGAGGCGAGGAAAAGCTGCTGAAAGGCATCTTTCGTTCCGGTTTGAGCGCCGCTTGTGGTCTATCCGTTTGCGTTCTCTTTTACACTTGATGTAATCTGATGATGTATTTTAGAGTTTGCTGCTACTAATCGATAGATAGATATAGAACAAAATAAGCTCGCGTTTGTACATTTATTGCAGGTGCACTTCATGTTGAATACTCTGATACAAAGATAATTGAAAAGGATTTAAAAACTTACTTGCACCAGTACTACCTTCCAGATCTTGATAATAAGTGTTTACATTTAATATTGCAACCGGATTGGAATTGGAGTTGCTGCAGTAACTGGGGGTGTAAGATCATTTTCGGGAAAACAAACATCTACAATCTGATCAGGTAATTGTTATAATTGAATGTGTTCAATTTCGTCACTTAATGTGGTTGATCATTTCGTTAATTACGTGTACCTCTATACCGATACATAATGAAGCATGCTGAACTTTGTTTATCTTCGTTCTAATTATCACTTTCACACTTACGTTTCTGTACGTACCTTTCTACGGCATTTCCTAACCAACTGAAAGATATGAAAAGAAGAGAGTCTGCTTCCTTTAGAAATCCGTCTGTCAGCCCCCTAGGAAAAGGTAAGCGCCTTTACCCCGTCTTTATGTGCTAACCTTTAATGCCTTATACCCCGCAAGACCATTTTAAACAAAAACGTCTCTCTTCCAAGAAGAATGTTTCTTGTTGCAGTTAGTATGTTGTATAATAGTCATAGCAAAAATGGACCTATCTACTAATTTCAACTGCATGTGTTTCCACCTTCATGTAGTTTGGTTTTTAAGAAGCCGGTTGAATTGCAGCAGTAAAGGTGACTTGTTGTTACCTCTTATGTCTGGTGACAGTGCGCTGGGGGATGGCGAAGCGTATGACTGGATATTTCGCAAATTTAATCGTTTGCTATCTATTCCACGCAAATTTAGTTTTAATATTAGTTTTAATATAGTTTATCTTTGGAAATTAACCAACCCCTCTGGCCCAGACCGAGGGCTGGGGATACCTATCATAAGGAAGCAGATGTCACAGGATTTACCTAAATATAATCCAAAGCACTTGATCGGAAGTAGTTAAAATGCGTTGACATTCAGTTTTTGTATAGCCTGACAATTTATACTGTGAAACTGATCATTGACATCTTTTGCACATTATTAAGGAATAAGGGGTGTGGTTTATTTATTATTATGTATCTGAAATTAACAGTATAATGTTTCATTTAGGGGCGGCATGGTGGTGCAGTGGTTAGCACTGTCGCCTTACACCTCTGGGACCCGGGTTCGAATCCCCGCCTGG
>JAODJX010000089.1:31929-47754 GCA_026776945.1 Isichthys henryi
TGTGCAGCCGACAAATCTGCAGAAACTGCGTGATGCTATCATGTCAATATGGGCCAATATCTCTGAGGAATGTTGTTTAATCTATGCCATGAAGGATTACGGCAGTTCTGAAGGCAAAAGGGGGTCCAACCCGGTACTAGCAAGGTGTACCTAATAAAGTGGCCGGTGAGTGTATATGTGCGTGTAAATCTGAAAAGAAAAGTGACTTATGTGTACTTTGTAACCATTAACCATTCAGAATGTGAGTTCATCCATCAGGCAAGATAACATCACTTGCTCCCTAATATTCTGTGTTGTTTTGTTGGCAAAGGATCAGCATACTCTGAAGTGATTTGATTTCTAAATACTGTTCTTATTGATTGTAGCTAATCCCATGTATATACAAGAACGTAATTTTTTTGTTCAGTTTTTATATTGTGCAAAAGGAACATGTCAGTGTAGTAGTGCACCTGTATATTGCGCAACCTCCCAATATTTGAAAAATAAAATGCTCTCTCCAGTTTTTGAACCAATATAGGATTTGATTTGTCTTGTGATCTCTTGTGGCATGAGATCTCAAGTGGCAACTTTGATAGTTTGATTGATGAAGGTGTGTGTCTCCAGTTAACCAACTATAATCATACAGTGAAGAAAAGTAATGAGATTCTGAAAAGACTAATTAATGAGATGTAATTCTTGGGTTGGTATTTAGGGGACAAGATTAGAGTTAAAACTCTGACAGCAAAGGAAAGTATACATCCATTCCTGTTACGACAATGTTTCTTTTGTTGTGTGTTTGTGTTTCAATGTAATGTACAGCAAAAAAATAATGTAAAGCTTTGTAATATACCCATTAAAATAATTATGCAATTATGCATTATGACCAAGATTTCAGCAAAGAAATTTACTATTGTAAAACTCATAGTATTTGTACATTTCATGGTAGCTTCTGACCTTACTGTCATATTTTCTTTAGGCAAGAACACAAATAACTAAAATGTTACATTTACAATACGATTAAACTGAAAATTACAACAAATTTAGAGCACATTTTAAGGATTATGCTAGCTTGACAGTATTTTGTGGGAAGAGATTCTGTACGGTGGAGGAGGGGATTTCATAATTATCATTTAACCTGATATTCTTTAATTAAAATGTTGCATTTTCTTAGGCATCACCCAGCCCTAATTGATGTCAGCATCAATATCAGCGATAACCAGAAAGCGAGTATTGGTACTCGGTCTTAAAAAATGGTATTGAAAAATGGCTTCTCTAATATACCTTTATGAACACAAATACATAAGACATAAGGCTAGATGTGATCAAGACTCCTTTCTGCAGATTGGTCTTACAGTGCATGTGTGACAGCTCTTGCAGCTTGCAGCCAATGGCACTAACAGCTATGAGCTTACCTACCGATGCACTGAAACCTGGAAACACTGGCACCACAAATTAGATTTGCGTACATTTACTCTGCTCACACACGTATTTCCCTAAATCCCACATATAACACATTTTCCATCAGGAAATGCTCAGCTTTTCTTTGATTTCATGCAAAGCTGATATAGGCCCAGGTATTACGAATGTTCTGCTTATGGCAGCCAATGTATAATTCATGACTTGCTATTATTACATCTACTCAATTACCTGTTGCCATACTTCAACTGCTTAAAGCTAACAGGCTCATATAAAATCTATTGACCCAGCAGTAATGGGACTAAACACAGTTCTCAAAAAGATCCAAGCCACAGACATATTCATTGGCCACAGACTTGTTTCAAATTTAAATTGTAAGTAGAGGCAGGGAGTAATGGCCGAGGGCACATACTGGCCCAAATCAAGGAGACTGACAGCAGAAGCACAATGGTTGCTTTGCATAATGTACCATAACGTAAAACATGTTGACAAGTCTAATTACCAGTGGCTGTACTACATCTGTATCTAGAACACGAGAATATTTAATTCGAAATCTCATGACATTGAACATGTAATAGAAAAATCTGAGAATCTCTTCACCACCATCACCATTGCTGACACAATCATAATTATCTTAGTCTTTATATAAAAAGTCACTGGAAAACAAATAGTATATTTCTTCTGTTTCAGGTTTAACAATGAAACCATCTTGAGCACTGAAATCAGCATTTCAAGCAAATCTGTTGATTAACCCAATTAACCTAAGATAAGTCACTCAACCCAGAACACAAATCCTGCCATACAATAAAACAAACAAATAAATAAACAGGTTGGAAATAAGGAACAGGTGGAAATAAATTCTATGGCGAGTAAAAGTGAGACGAATTACCTTGTTCCAAAGTTATTTCTGGATCCTGTTGGAGAATCAAGAGCTTCCCCTGGCTTGGGTGTCCGTTCTCTGTTCATCTGCTGCAGAACTGAATTCAGTTCACTAATCACATTGGCCTTGGGATCTGGAGTAGGTGGACTCTTAAGTTCTGGAGGATCACCCCAGAGTTTTGATGTCCTTTGTGTTGGGGTTTTAGGAGGGTCAGACTGGGCACCCCCTGGTGGTGGTGGGGCAGGAGGCATCCCAAATGTTTCAAGGCTCTCTTCAATTAAAGCATCCTTGTAAAGTGCATTGCTTTTGTTGATGATAGGCTTCATTTTTGGCTTGGGTGGGACGGGGGGCCTGTCGACCAGAAATGCTTGCCCATCTGCATAGACCGTACAAGTGTCTAGGTTCTCTCCACCCTCTGAGGACAGGGTGGAAATGCTGGACACGGTTGAGATAGTGCTGGTTGTCTCCAGATGTGGGTCACCACTACTCCTGCTGTCTATTTCCTCAATTCCCGAGTCAGTAATGGGCTCAAAGTTCTCAGGTGGTGGTGGTGGGTAATTGGGAGGCATGCAGTTTGACAGCCCCATCGGTTTCTTGAGTTCTGCATTGGCCACCACTGAAGGTGCTATATGGGCATGATAAGGAGCAAGGGAGGACCCCCCTGTTCCATTTTTCCTTTGCTTTAGCAGCTCAGCAATGGCGCCTGCCTGATCCTCTGGGATATCGAAACTGTTGGCGAACTCAAGTGGGGGTGGCAAGGGCTCTGAGAACACAAATTCTTCATCAATGTCTACAGAGGCTAAGGGTGGAGGGGGGATGCGGAAGGGTAATTTTACAGGCTCATCCACTGAGCTGATGGTGATGATAGTCTTGCCGTGGGGGCCAGCAGGCTTGGCATTGGGCGCTTGAGGACTGGTAAGGGTCGTCGCCTGATTGGGGGCTGGCTGGTTAGGGTCTCGCAGCTCAGTGGGGGCACTGTCAGGGACAGTAGCATCCTCCCTTTCTCCACCTTTGACTATGCTGTTCTCTTCAGTCTTGGTCCCATCCACAGTGTGCACCATTAGGAGGCCAGCAGACTTCTGCTGAGAGGTGTCTACAATGTCTATTAACATATTTTTCTTTTCCTCCTGTTTCTTCTCTTCTTTGGCTGAGTCAGACTCATACTTGGCTTCTGTCATCTGCCTTCTTAGGCCCCCACGCTGGCCTGGCCGCCCCATGGTGGCAGTCGTAGCAAAACTGGGTTCCATGTTGGAGCGCATTTTGGTGTCGATGAAAAGAGGCTTATTGAGGTCGGGTTTGGGGGACTCATTCTTCTGGGTTGGTGGCTGAACCTGTTCTTTCATGGCCCGGTCTCTGGCAGCTAATGCGAGAGCCAGGGGGGAGTTGGGGTCCAGTGCTTTGCCCGTAACAGGATGCACATAGTTTCCGCCATTAGTATTATACGTTTTGCTTGTAGGCAAGCTGACAGGACTGTCAAGGTTGGGACTGTTTCCTGTCCGCGTGCTGAGAGGCTCCCTCACTAAGGTGGGCTCAGGAGTGTTGAAATCAGTCACGTTGCCACCTCCCTGAGGAATAACCAAGAGCGAGGATGGAGGAGCCATCAATTTACGCAGCCGCTCATCATTGCTGAACATGCCCTCGTCAATGGATTTTGACTGCCGGAGGCGGGGGGTAGGGGTGGGCACCGGATCCTCATCACCCATGTCAGTGGAAAGGAAAGCGGGAGAGTTCCTGTGGGCTTCTAACCTCTTCTCTCGATCCCGTACTGCACCAGCAATGGCTGCTGCAAATGGGTTGCTGAGGTTTAGTCCATCCTCGGGCCGCAGCTGACCTGGGTGATCTGCTGTGGAGGTTTCTATCTCCATGCTGCTGCCTTGGCTGCTCTTGCCACTACTGCTGGTGGAGGGCTCCTTCACAATGATGGTGGGAATGGGGATGGAACACGTCTTTTCGGGACTGTCCTCCACATTGGGCTGTTTCACCAGCATGCCCTTTCTTCTTGCTGGCTTGGCGGGCACATACAGTGCCTTGTTGCTCAGCTTTCCCACTTCTGAATATGGGTTTTCAGGCACATGGGCCCTACGGTTACGAAAGTTCTGTTGAGTTGAGGCATTCTGCTTGTAGTCCTCTGCCTCGTACTGCTCCGAATTCTGCCGATAGTACATTCCTTTGTCCCGGCGGATAGTGCCCACATTAGCATCCCCCCGATTAGAGGCAGGCCCTTTAGCTGCAGAGTTTTGGTTGAAACCTTGTCGGACAGTGCCATAGCCTCTTGCTGTGGGTGATTTGGGGGTGTTGTAAGGGGGAGAGGGAGGAGAGATCGCTGGTGGCGGGGGAATATCCTCTGATGTGTCAGGCATAGAAAGGCTCCTGGTAAATTTCAGCAAAGGAGGCGTAAGGAACTGCTTCTCCTCTTCAGTGATTCCTATGAAACAGAGAAATCACTCATCTAATTAAACAAAATAAGTGGAATACATGGGTAAATGGGAAGAACTTCGGAAAAATTTAACATAATTCAATACTTCAACAAACTCAGGAATTGAATGGCTAAAAAAATATAAATATAAATGGACAGAGTCTAGATCCATGTACCTCATAAACCAAGAAGGTACAGGACCACTACTGTAAAATTTAGAGGAAAATAATTACCATAATTCTCCCTTAATACATGTGGAGACCAGTCATCAAATCGACAGTGCAATTAATATTTTTCAGCTTTTGCATAATTAGTTCTTTGTGCTTAAGTATTTAAAGCAGTGAGTGGATTGCAGTGATTTAGCAAAACAGGGAACAATTTAAGGACATTGCTGAAAATATCATCAAACTAATCACATTTGTCTTAGATCTTCCAATACCGATAGTGGATAAAGCCAAACTGAAGGCAAAGAGGAGCAGGACTGCAGAAGTGACTGGAATGTGCTCTCCTGTATTAAGCTAATGTGTGCTTCTGCACTTTCACCTCATGATTTAGTGCACACATCCCAAGACATAAAGCCATTACACTTAGATCATGCCGTTATCTACCAATCAATAGTTCAGCGGAGTGAAAACTCCCTGCAGATCAAAGTCTTCTCTTTCAGTCAGAGCACATAGGAAATGTCAAGGAACATCTGATGTACTGGCGAAGTGGGGATATAAGTGCACATGCTGCAGTCATCCAGCCACTGGTATTTTATATTTCCTACTATTAAATCTTATACCTAATTGGAAAACCATTTACTTAACAAGACTCTGTCTCATCAAAATCTAAACAGATTTTGCATTTTATTCAAAAAGGTTCAGGGAAATGATGTGTGATCTGCTGTATCTCAGTACATCACGTCATCAAACTTTTTGTGAACCAAGAATAACCCTTTATGATCTTGAGATGTCAAGTGTTACTGAGCATTTGAGGAGCTGTGCCTCAATGTAAGAATGAGGTTGCAGTGGAGAGGAAGGAGCTGAACTGGTACAGCAGAGCAGGGACATCACCTATTGACTTTTGCCTTCTCATCGTACCCTTTGGCACACCCAGGTAGGAGCCTCTCGAACTCCCTGGCACTGTTGGGGGTATGGCGGCCACACCCTGGCAATCATACACAGACTAGAATAAGAGAGTAGGTTAAGAGAAGAAGAGACACTATGAGGTCGAACAAGCATACCTGCTTGCTAACTGGTCCCATTGCACAAAAAAATAAAGTCATGGAAAATAACAGTGTGGATCATTCATCTTTTTTAAAAATGAGATTGATTCCTGTGGGACTGAAGTCTTGAAGTCTTGGCATCAGATTAAGGTGAGCAAACTCTCTGACATTCAAAGGGGAAACAATCTCTCTGATACAACAGATACAACAATTATTATGAAATGAAGCACAGCTCTCCTGTGAGGGAACAGGCAAATGATTCAACCATATTTTCAATCATTTTTTTCTTAGCAGGAGACAGTCTGTATCTCCCCCATGTCTCAGGCTCTGACAAGTTTCATGCGCAGGACTGTAGTCAGCATATCTCTTCTGCTCAAAGTGGAGCTGCACCCAAGAGAGATGAGACCGGCTCTACTTACATCCATGTCAGTGGTTGTAGCAAAACACCTGCTGGATGGTCGCGGCTTGATGGTGGCAACCCTCATGTCAACAGACACATTTTCCCGTGTGGGTTTCTGGGAAGGCATCTCATCCACTTTGTCTGGAAAACATAAGCCATGGCCCTTGACAACCTGCCAGTCATCCTCCAACAAACTATCTCAATCAGCCATCAAGCCAGTGACTAAAGATCCTTTCCATAATGCAGATAAGAGAATATGAAAACCAAACAGAATCAGAATTTCAGACAGTGGTCAACGTCAAAGCCGTGCAAGCTTTATCTGTTTGATCAGACTGCTCTTAGGCCCAAGCTGCTGCGCAACATGCTAGCAGTTGTTTGTGAAGCCACCATGCATTGGATGATTACTTAGTGTGACTTGAAAAACAATCCTCTTCTTCAGACCCTCAATATTTGAAGGCTTAGCATCTATACAGAAACGGAAGAGAAGGAAGTTCAGTGCTGGACAGGGTGTGCCATGAGGCAGCAAGTTAGACCACATGCACTGTCATCTTGTAAGCCACACAAGGCTCATGGATTGCTCCAACGGTACTGGTATCTCTGTCAGGTATTCTATATTATATTCTGTAAGCAGAGGAGAGCTTTAATGAGACTAGTGGAAGATAGGGTTTCACATTTATTCATCACTGAATACCAACTATAGCCCTACTTTTGATCATCTAACAAGCAGAATGCCAAATAGAAAGGGAGAAGGCATACTATTCAGCCCGGTTAGTGAAATGAGCTGTGTCAGAAGGACATCTAATTTAAAGCAATCTAGAACATCTAGAACACTGCAAAAAATGTTGCTCTTGTCTGACAGACACAAACAGAGCCAGCTAAATCCACCCCACTTCGGCATCATGGTTCGGGAGGACTGTAAATTTCAGATTTACAAAAATACCTATATGAAAAATTAGGCTTAAAATGTCCATTTCATATAATACAGTCAGAAAACTGATTTCTGGATTCTATGCGCAGAGAGGGGCAAATAAATCTGAACGCACCCATTTGCAGCAGGACCATATCCTCCCTTGAATCCAGCTCGTTTTTATACTAACACTACCTACCACCACAATATCACCAGCAGCTTCCCTTCCCAATGCAGAGCCTCCTAAAATATCAATGGATCACTGGTGGGGGACCAGGTCAGGCCAGACTACTCCTCCTCTTGAAACCATCAGATTAACATGGTAAGTTGCAACAGAAACACTTGAAATGTCTTTGACTCTGCATTCCAGGTGGAATGTTTCTATATTAAACAAATGCAGCACTATTGCCATGGCAACAGCTTGTGTCTCACTGAGTCAAAGAAGCTGAAATATTATAATGGCTTTAAAGAAAATAGTGTCTACTGTTGGGAGAAATAATTTGTGGAATCTCTTTCCTTACGTAAAAAGCAATTCAAAAATTAAAAGCCCTGTTACCTGTAATCTTGTGCTTCATTGTTTACATATCTTATGGAATCATATATTTTAAAGGGTAAAAGGGGGCTTTCAAAAAGAAAAGAGAGATTATTCTTGGACCAAATTAAGGTAAATACAGATTTATAGTATTGAGACACTCAAACAGAGTGCTGTAAAAGGTACGGGAATAAGCCTCAAATGATGGCACAGAAGTGTATGTGATATTTAAAAATATATCTCATAAATAACGCAGAATTTGTTTTATAAACTACATATATTTTTATAAAAAAATACCACGGTAATACAGAATATATAAGCTTGTAGTTGACCACTAAAATAACCATAAACTTCACAACTGAAAATATGTCTTTGTTTAAATATAGGCTTGAAATTATTTCAGTGCATTTTTAACATCATGCCGCTTTTCATGGTGCTTTATAAATAAACTATGAGAAAGAAAACGGATACCATGCAAACTTAATACACAAAGCTGACAGATCAATAAATCAACAAATTTTTTTAAATAATAAAACACGAAAAATGTGGTCAAATAAAGAAATTAGTAAAAAATAAAATTCTTTTTATAAAACATGCCTGAACAAACTTACCAGCCTTCTTTTTCCTCAAGGTGGCTTGAAAACAAAAAAATCAAACTTGAGAAACAAATACTTGAGATACAACTTCAAAGACAAAAATATTCTACTAGTTGCAACTCCCTAAACAGTGAAGTGAATTTCCTTTTTAAAGCACTGCTATGACTATACAGTAAAAGGAGGTTCTGCCTATTTCCAAAAAATACGCACAAGATATGGTGGAAGAACAGATTCAGCTACTACTAATTATAATTGTAATTATATGTTTTTCTCCCCAGAACAGATACAAAATTACTACATTGCTAACTTGTGACATTGTTTGTTTACCTGAATCCAGACTACAGATTCTACAATGAGTTTCATGGCAGCTATTCATACCCTGAACTGGTTTTAACACTGCTCCTATGGATTTAAGTAAAACTACACTGGAGTAGCGGGTTTTTAAACCAGTACACAAGTCGACACAATGTCTTTGAAATGGTTTTACAGACTGTGGAATATTTGAACATTTTGACCTTATTGACACACCACTGATACTCCTGTGTACACATGTAACAGCAGAAACACCAACAAAAAGTTGCAGAGAAACAGTGATCAACATAGACAAGAAGAAAGAAACCTTTTGAAAAGACAGGCCAAGGTAACTCTGTGGCTGCTTTGGACGTGCTGATTGCCATTGAGCACAATAACATCAGTGAACATGGAAATGCCATGAAAAGCACAGGCAGGAACCACAGAGAAAAGCAGGATGACCTAAGAAAGGCAGAATCTCACACGCTGCAGAAGGCAAAGTCACCAGAAAAGTGCAAGGAAACATTTTCATAAGGACCATCTCCACTTAATATCTCCCTAGAGAGCCTTTTATTTCTGCTGATATGGAGGTACAGTAAGGTCTGTGCTAATATCCTTCCCAAGCATAAGAATACAGAAAACTTTTCTTTTTACCAGAGGGTCATTACAGACAAAATAAATAGATACAAAACATTAGAGGCATATTTCACATTATGTAGCTGGAAAAGGAGGTGGGACAAATATTGTAATTCAGTTCAGAAAGAATAACATCAATTTTAGCCTTGGCACAAGGTCAATGCATGGGAACAGATGGGGAAAGAGAGGAAAATCCTTTCTGATCTTGTCTATTCTACCTCAGTGGGATTAGTTTCATCTATTCATATACTACATAATTTAAAAATGCTTTATGAGAGAGATGGAACTAGTGAGGTTATCAGATTTAACTAACAATATTCTCTCAAAAAATGTTCTATGCAGGTTCTGGGAATCAACGCTATTTCATGTGAATTCAACTGCAGAAAAGAGAATATGACTGAAAAATATATATTTTTTGGATACAACCACATACAAACCTTTACTAAATTCTGTGGTTAAAAAATAGATTCAGACAAATGTAGCATGTAACTTTGTTCTAATGTAATTTGTCTGGAACTTAGGGGAGACTTTTTACATGTGTACCACGTAAATTCTTTACAAAGCAAACAAGTGTGTGTGTGTGTGTGTGTGCGTGTGTGCTACATGTGCGTATGTGCGTGTGTGTGTGCGTGTGTGTCTGTGTGTGTATGCGTGTGTGTGTATGTGTGTGTGTATGTGTGCGTGTGTGTGTATGTGTGTGTGTGTATGTGTGCGTGTGTGTGTGTGTGTATACACACAGACACATAAATATATATTCAATTAATTATTTGGTAGATTCAGAGCCACTGTATATTGTATTTTTTGTGAAAAACCTGAAACGTTATTACTTGGATAGAATTATTACAACTAGTATTTTTATTTTGCTATTTCTTTCGCAACATTAAACTTAAAAGTGCTTGATATTTTATTACAGAAAAAAGGCCAATATATTACTCAGTTTTCGAAACATTTATTATAATAAATGTGAATAAATTTATAGACTTAATAGAAGTGTATTAATAATTAATTGCTCTGCATTACCCCTAGTCTTCTTAAGAATTACGTTTGATTAATAAACAAATCAATATGCCTCAGTGACTCTGGCCTGCAGTACATCTACAGCAGGTCTTAGTTGCCCACAATTCCTGTGCTACTCGCTAATGAGAGTATTTTGGACAAAAAAAGACATCATCTATTTTTCAGTTTATACTAATTGACACTGAATGAAACAGATACAGTTAAGGAAGTTAAGATGTGTTTTTATGGTCAGACAGACAGCACTAATTCTGTCTGTAGACATTGTGAAGGGGTCTGGGGCTGTGTGGTTTCAGAAACAGGAAAAAACACAGACAAATGTTGGTAGGTTCTTAATAATAGTACTGCGAAATGGAAATGGAAAAAACAGACACGCAGGTACACAAACAGAACAGGTCTGAAAGGGCAGCAGCCTTATTTCCTGACTGTGGAGCCCATTTTTAGTTTACTCTAACAAATGGAGACCTGGTGAGAATTTTTCTCTTTTGTAATTCACACTAATAAATCTCGCTCATCCATTGTTCTAGAAAAGGTTGCTTTTTGTCACAGACACCCTGCTAGCCATCTCAAATGGTGTCAGAACGACCTAATGATTCACGTAAAGTTTTCCTTTAAAAAGTCATATGTTCGAATCTGCAATACACAGTCAATGTTTCATGTCAAAGGACAGATGGACTATCGGAAGCAGTTAAAGTGACAGCTCTACTTGTGGTGAGAGAAGACAATTCATGAAAAACAACAGAAGTAGGAAAGCAAAGTTGCAACATCCCGTTTTGGAAAATTATGTGAGGCGGGGACAAGAAACATATGGAAAGAACATCAAAATGAGAAAAAAAACACCCACAAATAGAAACGAAACAAAAAATTACTTCTGACTGCTTACCTTTGTCCACTAATTGCAGAGAAAAAAATTTGAATAATGATTAGAGAAATGTGTCACATGATTGAAATATTGAAATATTGAAATATTGAAAAAACTGTGACTTTCAGGTTTGTGTAACAATAATTAATAAAATTATATTGCCGGTTCCCAGACATACTGTATCTAAACCTTGACTTGTTCTTTCCCTTTACAAAAGCACATCAGCCGACATGCTGCATGTACAGTCTGCCTTTCCAATCATCTAGAGCATGCGTTTACCACTCAAATTGGCCATGCTTACCTAGCTCCTCGAGTTCAGAGGTCATTGACTTAGAGCGCATGGACAATGCAGTGGTCGGTGCCCTCTTTGGAGGTGGGGGTGCTTCAACAATAGATCAGAGACAAAGGAAAGGGTGGGAGATTTGGATTTAATAGACTGAGGTGTATCAATCAGCACAAAATCCAGAAGCAGTGCAACTCCTGGACTTTTCCATGTAACACCTCAGACCAGAGCTCCTAAACAGGACTGAACCCTGAAGGAGAAAAATTGTTGAATCTGAACAAGAAATGCAGATGGTTTTGGGACTGATGGATTAATACAGGGACCCACTGCTATGTGCTTGTGCAATTGATTTCTAGAGTCTTATGCCATGTTCAGGATAATGAGCTAAGCTCCACCCAGTTCCAACACCAATAGTGGCCTGTAGCAGCGCAGTGAAGGCACAGAAGTGTTCAAAATGCTGGGTCCTGTTTGCTTCCTGCTGAAGGAGGAGGGCCCATGCTGGAGGCCAGCAAGACAAGGGTCTGCTCCCAACAGGCTGCGCTGGCACATGAAGCTGGCACAGGCTGGCATCAGGAGCTCTGGCAGTGGCTCCAGCAGATTTCCCCCCAGCAAGAGCCGGGCTTTGCCTCCAAAACCCCCCTGTTCCTTTACACTGGGATCTCATCCAAGGCACTCGGGGAAGACAGCAAGCCATGCACAGCTTTTATCACGCATCTGTGTCATTACCATGCCCATGAAATGAGCTAAATGACTAGCGTGGGGGCCTGGGACAGCCCCTGTATCCCAGCTGATTAGTTGGTCATTCAGTCGGCCTCAATGTGCTGCAATGGACAAAAGGATAAACAAAGCGGATGGATAGAGGAAGGCTGCAGTCCTCCTGCCCTTTCACTGCACAAGGGAAGGCATTAGGATATGGAGAAAGCCAGCATGACGCCATGCGGCGGGTTTACCTTTTTTCCTAGCCGTGTCCTCTGGGTCCAGATTCCGGCTGACCGTTACCACTTTTATAACCAGGTGGTTGCCCCCCTGCCTGATCATGTTGACAACCTGCCTGTGGCCGACTTTCACCACATTGTCCTGGTTGACCTGAAACACCAAAGAGAGGGAGAGTTTTGTTGCATCATCCTTAAACATACACTCAACATAATTTTCAATGGACATACACAGCTCTGGAAAAAAAAAAGAGAGACCGATCTATACGTTTTAAAAATGTGTATTTTTAAATCCTGGTTTAATCCTGGTTCTATTGGCAGAAGGCTACACTGCGAGGCAGGCTGTTTCCAGGCTCAAAGACAGCAGTACACAAGAACAAGGTAAAGAAGGAGACACTGGCAATAACCAAAAACTAGCCAGGTAGATTGCAGAAGCAACTTTCTGATGCCAGAAATGAAGTCATCTTATCCAGCAGTGCCTCATGAATCGGAGGATGACCTCAAGTGACCTTTAGAAAGAATGGGACACATTGAGTGGTGTGAACTGCATTGCTAGTACAACTCTTAACAGGTTCCTAGAAGCAGGACTGAAGTCTCATAAAACAAGGAAGAAACCCTTCAACAATGAGAAGCAGGGAAGAGCCAGACTGGAGTTTGCAAAAAATTTATATTTTACACAGGTGCACACCCATAAATTTAGAAATGAGTGAAATGAAACCTTTTTGTTGTGGTCTCTTAATTTTCCAGAGGTGTATGTATGTGCCTAGTTACTATCTACTAGGGCTGAACGACATATATTTAAAATCTAAATTGCGATTTGCAACAACGTGATAAGTAAATCATATAGGCTGCAATTTTGCAAATTCATTATACATAACGTCTGACCCAAGATATAAAACTGTCCTGAGAAGATTTTTTTCTCCCTGTGTGACATTCTCACCAATCAGAAATGCCGTGCTCTTGACGTGGCAGTCATGCTCACCAAACAGAAGTGGCCCAAGGCAACTGCGTATACGCCCACAAACAGCAAACACGTGAAACCCGAGGAAAACATTACATTCGTGGCACAAAAAAATAATTCTGCTGCTGTACACTCGTACAGCAGAGTTTATGTTTATGCAAAGTTTTGCATATTTGTGCTTTCAAAATCACAGATTTTCAACTTCACACTTGCACATATTTTAGAAGCCGTGTTACAACCACGAATCAGAATTACAAGTGCACAAACTGGGAAGTAAATCCTGTATTTAGATTTCTTCCCATTCTGATGGCATGTGAATGGAGAGGCATTTTGATTGTCAGGTGAATTCAGCCAATAATACCCCTGCAACAAAAGTCAAATGATTTTTGACTGGCTGTCGTGGTCTGAGGCACACAGATCCCACCCAGTTGCCGTGCCGTGTCTGGCAGATCAGGGTTTTAAAACCTTGGGTGCATACAAAGCTGCCAGGAATGCCAGCATTCTCAGCACATGTATATCGAGTTTGTTGACTTGTAATCCCGATTCGTCGTTGTGATGTGGCTTCAGGAAATATGTGCAAATGTGAGTTTGAAAACGCAATTGTGCAAAACTTTTTTGTAAACCAGCTTTGCTGCATGGGTGTACAAAACTAAATTATAAGTACACAAATCTATTTAGATTTGCATAAGAATATAGACCATTTAATATTTTGATAGTATCTAATGTGATAATACTACATCACATATTTTAAATCTCATACACACTGAATATTGAGCTGAAGCTTGACTTTTTAAAAATTATATCGCAATCATAATATCTGTCAGAAAAATCGAGATTTTATTAAAAGCAACTGAAGGGTGCAGTGTGCTTGATATATGTCATTGTTTTGGGGTTTCATGAGGGATACAGTTTGCCAAGTCAGAGCACTTTGAGTGCTAGTGACAGCTGACAGTTTAGTTACAGCGCTGAGCAACTGTTAATATGCTGGAGGTCATTTTTCTGTGCTCAAAAAGCAGGTCAGGCAATGTTTACAGATTGTAAAACCGTACATCTGTTATTTTCCCAATTTCCCCCCAAAATAACAGTGGTAGATTTCACCAAGAAAAGGGGATGGATGATTTTGATGATCATTTTCAAATTGAGTAACATACTCTGGAAATCATCTCATGAAGCCCCGATGGTGTTAAGATAATGATATAAACCAGTTGTTTTTTGCGACACTTATTAAACAGAGCATTACACGTTACACTCTTAGAGCATGAATGTATTACTGCTTTTCATATTCTAACCATCCTGAAGCATCCTCACTCCAGCTTGCAAGCAGCAGCTAAATAGTAAGAAATCATGCTGTTAAGCAAGAAAATTCCCAGTTATGTTATCATCAATATACTGATATTGATGAAGCTGGTGCTGAACATAACTACAGAAATTCAAACCCCCAAACCAACCAATTCCATCAAAACATAGTCAACATCTTACAACTTACACAATGATATTTAAAATCAAATGCAGAAAATTAGGGAGCTTGTGGGAAATAATGGCATAACCTGCATGCATTACAGCGTGATCCACTGATCTGATGTGTATCTGCACATGCATGCGAAGCATGTCAAAGCCAGGGTCATGTGGGTATCTGTATCTGGCAGCACACTGAGCTGAGTGAAACCATTGGGGTGATACAGGGAACCTCCGAGGCCCAGTGCTCAGTGAGCGGTCAGCTACATTAGTTAGGCTCCCTCCTATTGACTGAGGGACCGACTCCGGTGGAAAATGACTACTGACCTGCTCTTTATCAGCTGTGTGAGAATTGGATTTCAAATTTATCATTATACCTCTTGGACAGCTGATTCTATACTAACATAATCAGCTGTATGTTACAGATTGAAGCACATTAACTTGGTCTGTCAGGCATTAAATTTTCCAAACTATTTCTTTTTTTACCTGGTTCATTAACCTACAGTTATTGTGCATTCAGTGCTGGCTGTACCTGTCACCAAGTTATTCCTTTGTCTAATGTGCTTGTGTGCGGCTGTAGCAGTTACACTAAAGGTCTGGTGATGGAGCAGAACATACAAAGGACATATATTCCATGACATCATCCCTGTTTGGACAGGTGATTTCATAATTATACTCCCCTCAACATCCTGTAGCCACAGCTGCAAAGCAACATATTAATAAAAAAGAAAAACAATTTTGGTAGTTATGAAGAGGTTTCCAGAGCACCTCAGCAATGGGCCTGCAATGTTTACGAGATAAAAGGTAGATAAAGGTAACCGTGCAAAAAGAGTCATGTCTACTTCACTTGCCATGTCACTGTCAATAATCCCATTTTAGAAAAGAACAAAACACAATAGAACGATCTCAAATCCGGAGGTCATCAAAGTGAAATTTTATAAATATACCCAGTATTTGAGATTCTGTACTCTAAAAAAAGACTTGTAACTAACCATAAAGCAGAACTTTTAGTATGGAAGGGGGGGGGGGGGGGGGGGGGGGGGGGGGGGGGGGGGGGG
>JAODJX010000089.1:47854-62353 GCA_026776945.1 Isichthys henryi
ATCCTGGGTTGTTCCCTGCCTCGTGCCCATTGCTTCCGGGATAGGCTCCGGACCCCCCGCGACCCAGTAGGAACAGCAGTTTGGAAAATGGATGGATGGATGGATGGATGGATGATCTTGTATAAGAAAATATAAATTCCTTCTAAACATATGAATTTCTGCTAGTAAGGGTGTACCGGCCCAGCAAACATGGCTATACAGGTCTATATCATGTCTATTGGTCCAGAACCCTTTCTGAACATATACGGGATGTGCTAAGCTGGTTCCATTTCTGAACATCAGGCCAAGATTCATTCCTTTAACAAACAACTGAAACTGGTTTGAAGTTATGTAGGTAGCTAGCTATGTTGCTAAAGTTAACATAGCTATTTTCATCTGTAGATTCAACTTCACATTTATCTCTAGTGTAATAACAGCACCAATATTCTGCGGATGGATTGTCTGAAAGAAAAAGCATGCATTCTATATATTATTAATTCTTATTAGTATCACACATCACGATGCATTCCCGAAAACTCGGAACTTGAAAATTTCCAACATGCTACTTAAAACAGTACTATAGAACAGCTGAATTGAATGGATTCATAATGCAAATTTATGCAAGGGAATACTAATTCCGCAAGTGTTTGATACTTGCATAACACAGCGTTTCTCACAGACATGCTAGCAAAAATTAGCACACAATAAAAAAATTGCACATAGTAAAGCATAATATACACCGTATGAACAGTAAATATGCATCTTTTTGCTGGGCAATACAGGGTTGCTGGGTTCGAAATTGGGCAATACAGTACCCTTACTGAGCCTACCCTACTGCAGTGGAAAAACGAAGCTGGAACCGTGCGGTAACTAGTCTCTCTTTGTGGTATGGCTTGGGTATGGGTCAGTTCCTGTATGCCAGTGGAAAAGCGCCATTAATATTACTTTACTGAAAAGTTAATTGGAAAATACATAGCTGGCAGTGCATTAGTGCCAGTGCGACCCCTCTAAAGTCTTGGATTTGACTTGGACTCTGTTCAAGGTCTTGGTCTTGAATCACTTGATATAAATGGTCTCATTCCTATCACTATTGTGGCCACTATTTTTGTCACACCACAAGAGCATCTACCACATATTTAAAGTCTCGAGGCAGAGTGAGAGTATTTTCATATTTTCTCCACTTCCATTTGATGGACTGCAGAGAGCTCTGTGGAATTTTCAGTGCCATCGAGATCTTTTTGTATCCTTCCCCACTAATCATATCCTTACTTAGAATGCTCTTTGGTCTTAGTTTTGTGAAAGTCTGTGTGTTATGATGGGACCTTGCAGAGAGGGCTTTTATCACCACAGGTTAATTTAAAGCAGACGACCCACTAATAGCAGACAAATGGAGTGCATCAACAAATTGTACGACTTGCTAAGGTAATAACTTCTGTGTGAGCAAATCTGAGCTTGAAGTTACAAAGGGTATGAATATTTCTTTAATCAAATCATTTCCTATTTTCCCTTTCTAGCAACCTGTTGAAGATTTCTTTTGATTTGACATAGTGCTCAAGGCTTTCGAAACAATATAACTCATTTCAAATTAAGAATCTAAGACAAAATGGGATAAAGGTACTGGGCGCTGAATACTTTAGGTCATTGCAATGCATACATCTCTGAGCCCACATCTTTATAATAATACATGTCTCCCATTGCAAATTTATTCTTCTGCATGTGTTTAAAATTTTAATTCACAAAAATACACTTTGGGTGTTCATGTACTTACCATTAACATATTTTTGTATCAAGTATTTTTTTTTTTATGAATTTGCCTTTTATTTTATTAAGTAGGCTACACAGCTTTACAATACTGTTCTGCTGTATGTTACATTGTTATGCAGACATACGTACGAAAGACAGAACATTGTCATAGTGGGAAAAGCACATCTATAATTTCCTTTGCTGTCAGTTTTCAGAATCTCAGTTTCCCTCCACTTAGTTGTTGTGTTTGGTAAACACTTTGATAAATGAAAGTATCAATCCTCACTTTAGTTGCCAATTTTGATTTTAATGAATATGGGAGGAGCCTCACACCTCCTCAGGTCCGCAATGATGAAATGTGATGGGGGAGGTAAATGGCTTGGTATGAAAAATATAAGACGAACTGCAAGCCTTATTGGTTTAAAACAGGACATGGTATTTAATTCTTCAGTACGGGGCTATCGCGTAATATATGGGACTGGTGCAAACTTGAAATCTCTCATTTCCCAAAAGACTTAATTGCACAACTGCACTGACATGTTCCTTCAGCATAATAAAAAATACACCAAAAAATGTATGTCCTTATTTATAAGTGAAGTACTTTTAACTCTTGACTCCTTCACTTTGAGCAGGGTTCCACACTTTCAGTCCTGGAGGGCCAGAGTCTAACACAATTTGCAGATTTCCCTGCTCAACATATACCTTAATCAGTTAAGTACCAGGTTTAGTAGCGGTGTTTGAACAGGGAAATTTGGAAACTGTTTGATTCTGGCCCCCCAGGACCAGAACTGGGGAACCTTGATTTAGAGTATACCAATTCCTCACCCACAAAACAACAAGGAATATTGGAAACAAGTGATTTTTATCTCTCCTGATGCCTGAACTTTTATGAATGATTAAACATGGTTAATTGCTTTCCATGTCAGATGGCTTTTATCAGTCAAACAGCGACTGTGGATATTAACGTCAACTTAAATTAGCGATGTCAGTATGGATAGGAAATGGAGACACTACCGGTCTCAGTCTGAGGACACTGTAGGTGCTGTTTCTTACAGCGACAGACTCAAGTCTGTAAGTCAGGAAGTGCAGGATCCAGTTATAGAGGGGGGTGTTCATGCCCAGCAGGTTTCCTACGAGCCTCAGCGGGATCATTGCGTTGAATGCTGTTCTTGAGTCAATGAACAGCATTGTCACATAGCTGTCCTTTCTGTCCAGGCGTGAGATGCTGAGGTGGACGGCAGGGGAGACTGCATCATCTGTGGTCCAGTTGAGTGAATCAGACCAGGAGCGGTGACTTCAACTCTCTCGATACCAGCCGCTCGAAGCACTTCCTGATGATGTGCATGAGTGTGACTTCTTAGGCACTGGGATGATCCTGGTTTTTTTTGAGGCATGCAGATATCACTGCTGTGCTGAGGGATACATTGAAGATGTCTGTGAGGACATTTGCCAGCTGGTCTGTCTCTGAGAACCCAGCCAGGTACGTTGTCAGGTCCCACTAACCTTCCCAGGGTTGACTCTGCATAGGATCATCCTGACATCAGTGATGGATTGGTAAAGTATCTGGTCATTCAGGGAGGGGGTGGTTTTCCTTGCGGGATCCATGTTGTGTCCATCAAAATGGACAAAGAAGTCGTTCAGTACATCTGGCAGGGCAGGGCTCACTGCTGTTGGCTTGTAGTCAGTGATGGATTGAATTTCATGTCACATACACCATGTGTCCTTTGAGTTCATGAAGTGGCTGTTGATTTTCCCTACATAGGTGCACTTATTCTCCTTAATGGCCCAGGAGAGTTTGGCTGAGGCTGTAGTATATGCCTCTCTGTCTCCAAATCTGTAGCCAACAACCCTAATTTTCACCAGAGTACGCAGCTCTACAGAGAACCAGGGTTTATGATTTGTGTGGGTGACGACTATCCTGTGACTTCAGAATTACTAATCTCTATAATGAACTGTTCTTAATCTTTAATGTAGGCACATAATGCCTTGTCACAATTACCCATCATCATTATTAATACAGTTCAGGGTGTCTCTAATGCATCACCTGCACAAGAGCCCAGAAGTGGCTCTTCCTCTTTATCTGTCAATGTGCCATACTGTAGCTGGCTCTTTGAGCGATACTGTGAACAAAGAGAGTAAACGAGGCAAGAGCGACAGCTTGCAAAGTGCAACAAGACATAACTACACTTCCTCATGGTGTCCTCACCTTGTTTCAGTGATGCTGCGAAATGTATAGCATTCTGGTAGCATGGTCCTTTCAACATAAGGAACATTTCCTTTATTTAAACTATACTGAACGTGACAACCTTTCCCAACACTCATAATTCTACATATTCCAGCCTCAGAACCAGAATGCAAATTAGCCATCTAACGACCACTTATGCCAGTCAGGGTCAAGGGTCGCCTGAAGTCAAAGTCTTTGAAATGGAAATATCTTCCCAAATGAAGCGTTCTTACGTATTTGACATTAAAATACGTATTTGACATAAGGGACTGAAATTTGGAATATCTGTGTTCCTTTTAGTAACTGCCAACTGAAGCACAATTAAAACTCCATTACATTTTAAGGTCACGTTATAATACAATAGTCACCCATTTAAAGTATCTTTTTTTTAGTAGCATATCCATGGATCTAAGGCTCAGGGCATGAAAAACATAATCATTCTGTTCTAAACTCAAATTTCATTTCAGTTGGCTGCGCTTATCCTCACCACTGATGCTAGAAAACATTCTGTGAACGATAAGGAAAATGGTTTATATACTCTAACAAACAAATTCCTTTATAACAAATCAAAATGACGCCTTACTGTCACATTTAAGTAAACAGAGAGACAGATATGTGTACAGACACATTACATACTCTGATATGTCTACTCATACTTTAACGCAGCTCAGTACCTATAAAAACCTGCTGAGAAAAAGCCAGAATTTGCCCTCACTGGGCAAGAAATCCTCTTCCTGACTTCTGTCTCTTCTATACTGGATAAGCCCTTCCAAACAGATCCTGTTGTCATGCTTCTGCGGTTGCAGTCTTTCAGTTCTTAGCTACCATCTGGTCACAAACAACCAATCATAACCGAATTCAACATCTGCACAGTCACAGACATGATAATCACTATGTACTTATAAAAGGGTGCATGTCATAAGCATCTCAAAATAAAACAAAACCAGCACATGAGGGAAAAAGTAGATGTAGATGAAGAATCATTTAACACAGTATAGAAAAGAAGAAATGAGTAAACATCCGAATATATTTCCTGGCTCTCAAAAGCTTAAAAATACCTACCATTTTAAAGAAATTTCTACAAAATGAGATTAAAGATACTGAAGGAGATTCATCATGATGCTAGAATCTCATCACCTACCGGCTCTAAAGTGGGAGCAGAATAATTGTCTTGCGACATACAAGAGTTTAAATGTATCATCTCAGAGGGACAGGAAGTGTCAGGATTGGTTCCATCAATTGCAACCGTATCACACAGCTCACTGATAAAAATTGGACATTCAAGGCACTAAGCCAGACCAGATGGTTATCATTGCCACATTTTAGATAAAACATCACATAAAATGCCAAAAAACAACATTACAGACACTATGCAAAGAAATAATAAGGCCCATATATGCAATTTGCATAAAAGTAGGGCGCACTTGGAGTCTGTGCAGCTAACATAACTAATTACTTCTCTCCACCAGTTTTATTATTCTTCTAATTATCACTGTATTTTTAGCTGATCAAATGCTTCCACTGTACTATTTAAGACATCTCAAAGCTTCCTACAGGTGACTTGAAGCTTCCATCTGAACTGGATGCTTGCTTAGTGTTTCATTTCATAGACTGATATGGCAACTGGTTCTAAATGCTAAATAGGATTATCCTGAAATTGCTGAATAGCAAAGTTTTATACATGTTGGGTGATGCACAAAGGCATTGTGCATACATGAATTACATCTGTCTTTATTTGGTTTATATGGCTTACTGTGTGAAAGATGAGCCTTTTCAGGAATCGGTTCAACCAATAGGACATCCTTATACCTTTAACGTATGAAGTGCATGGTACCATCAATCCGTATTTATAACAGCAAAAACATTCGCGTCTCAATGGCCTTTGACGGCACTCTTCATGATGTTGGAGGAAAAATAACATTCAAACGGTAAAACCTAACACCATCATCTATTTAATTTCTATTAGAATTCTCTTCTGATCCCCAGACAGCACGTAAAGGCCACTGTGTGCTACATTGATCTTATCATTCACAGAATTCGTCCTCCCAGCCATCCCTGTAATTTTTTTTTCTACCTGATAGGGTGATTAATGTGTGATTCAAGAAGCAGACCTCCTGCTTCATTAAGCATCCACTGTCTGCCCTTTGCTGATAAAGAGGGGTGGCATGGAGAATGGACAGGTGAATGACAGCAGGCCAGGTGACTGCTACACCTGTTTGGGGACTGATGAGTTCAGGTCAGGGATTGGACAGGTGACTAACGGATGGCTGATTGATGCATGGCTGGAGGCCGTTAGAAAGGAAGGAGGTGAGGGAAATGGTGAAGGCAGTTTCAAAAGGAATTGAAATGTCTAGGGAGCGAAGAGACAATGGGTGAGAAGGTGAAGGGCCTGCCAGAGACACAGATGGCGGACTGAGTAGAGGCAAGCTCTGCACCCAGAGAACCCAGATCCTGGAGCCAACTGTGAGCAGAAATCAAGTCAAACTGGGGCCATGTCTGAGGGGGGAGTATGAAAGCAGACCTGCTGAAGAGCGGGTCCAGCCCTTTCTTGGGGGCTGTATTAAAACCATTATACTGATCCACCTCAACATGCAAACGCATCATATATCAAGTGAGCATGCATATTTACTGTAAAATGGTATTGAGATGCCCTTTTACAATGTGCAACAAAACTGCACAGAAATGTGAAAGTTCACAAATAGCCACACTCTTTACGGCATATAATACTGTGTCATTTATAAAGTATTCATAAGTGCACAACTTCACTGTTTAATTTATTTATATGTTGTCTAGCCTTTCAAGTTTTCGGAGACCAACAATCTTTCATTTCACAACCACACATGATACCAGTATACTGACTGAGAGCTGTCCTTAATATCAATATGCTGCTTTGTCTTTTACCTGTCAGCCGAAACAAATTATGTGCCAAAACTGTAAACTATTAAATCAGTTCAGTGAGAGCAGTCTTCACTGTTACTTTTGCAATTAATATATGTACCCACATATAGCATCATAATTCTTATTATTTTGAAAACCTTTTGTAAGACTGAGACTGCACAACACAAATCATCACAACAATCACAGAAAAACTGCGTACAACCCCATGCTTGTTCAGAATTACCTTCATTGAAGTTCTAAAATAGTTTCAAATCCAACTAAGACACCATATGACGTCATCACTGGTTCACCCAATAATGCCTTTTTGTATACATGGAGAAATAAATATATTTCTTACTTTAATAAAACTGTACCATCCAGGAGGGAAAAATCAAGCAGAGGCATGAATTTTGTACAGCCCCAACCAGTTTAGAATTGAACGTGTTATATGCTTAAATACACTGCCAGAAGACATGCTGAGTGACATAAAATTGCATGTTCTGTCAGAGGCAAAAGCCACAGATTTTACCTTTCTCCTTTTATTTAGACATGAGGAGCTCTTGCCGCTTTGTAACTGCACTGAGAGTTGTTAAGACAGTTAGCAGTCAGTTTAGTTATTTTTAAGACAATCCTTTCCCTAGTTGAGTTCCACAAGCTTTCTTGCAGAATACAAAGTACATCAGCCCTTGTGCAGTGTAAAAGTGTAAAGATAAACAATATTTTAATATGCCAAACATACAACATATCTAAAAGGGGAAGATAATTTGAAAACTGGATGTGATTAAGTCTTGTCTTCACCAAAGCCTGTCTTCTGTCACCAGGGTTTCAATATCTATATAAAAAAAATATATATACACAATATCTTGTACACATTCTTTCTGTAATTAGGTTCAATTCTTCATTAGTACCCTCGTGTTCACTATTGCAGAAACTTGCAAAATGACCTGATCATCCCAACCTGGCATCTCATTAGGCTATAAATCTGCACTGTTTTACAAAGTCAATATATGAAGGCTACAGCATAGTCCAACAGATTCTTCACACATATGCGACTGCCTTTTATAAGAAAAAGATAACTGGCTTCTGTAGATTTTAAATGCCACAGTGGAAAGTCTGGAGATTTGAGGTCACTTATTGGTATTTTCTGCATATGTCAGAACCGTGATTTCATTCATAATGATGCAATAGCCATTAACTTTTGCTGAAAGTGCAAGTTAATCTGGGTATAAACTGAACTTTATTTACTATTTTAGTTACTTTTGTTTAACTACTCTGAATAAACAGTCTGCTTACATAAAATGTGTCATGGTAACAATGCCCTGTGCTGGCATTAGAGATGATAAAGGAACTCAAAATGATTCCCAGTTCACTCAATACGAATCCAAGAGCAGGGAAAGAGGCTGACTGGCACAAATACCTGAGCTTCTCAACAATACCAAGCAAACAGGAAGCTGCTGGCTCAATTCTGCTGGACTCGACTCGATTCGTGGGTCTATTCAGACAGAACAGAGACAGTAACAACCTGCAGTCAAGTGCTAAGTACGCAAGACTTTTCCTCTGCACATTCCTTGGTTTTCATTTTATATTTTACAAGGGCAGGTTTCAGCATCTGCCACCGTAAGTCATGCACTGTGCTCTGGGGTTAAAAGTATAAAGAAAATAAAACATACAAAAGTATATCAAACTCTTGCCATTAGTCTCTGACTGGATCATGCAAATAAGTTTCCACAAGTTTGCTGGTCACAGGACGTAAAGAATCTTACAACGCCTGGCTCTGCCAGCCTCAGCCTACTTTATATTTTATGCATAAGCCCAACATCTCCATTCCAAATGCTGCTCATTGCAATTACAATGTATGATCCAGGCCAGTGAACTGAAAATCAATGTTTGTGTACCTCTATGGGAAACTTTGAAACAGTAATTCATCACTGATTAAAGTGTTGTACAGTCGTCCCATAGGCCTATATGAAACAATGTAACTTCGACAGGAAAACTTTAGTACATCAGGGCACTCAGAAGACCAAAACACGTCTAGTGGCCACATTCAGTTTAGGTAATGACTCAAAAATGTCAAAGCACTTCTAAATGTCAGGGAACCATGGTACCATATTGACCGAATGGTAAGAAAGTGAAAAGGGGAACATTCAAAGTATTATTAGGCAGGGGGACGCTGTAGCTCCCGGCTATAGCACTGGGCTTGCGCAGTTACTGAACTGCCGACTGCACTGTCGGGGGTAGAACAGAAACTAATGTAGCTATATTAATCCACAGCGGCAAATATCTATACCCACCGGATAGTTTAGGAATAACTAATGGTTTTAACACATCCAATCAATGCAATTAACTCACAAACGTTTGTCGTGAAAATACAGCCTACGACAATAAGAGTTTCCTTCACTTGCGTATAAAACATCCACAAGGACCTTTCAGACAGAGACAATAGTACATATGCAGTAGCCTTGAATGAATATGATGTCGTATTAAGTTCCGCGATTTATTTACTTTACAATTTGCCACGTTCCGGATCGCGACAACACTAAGAAATACCAGAAATAGATATACAAGTAGCGTTTATTGCAACTTAGTTTTCTTGGAGTTTTCAAATTTAAAGAAAACGTCATCAACAAGTGAATAATGCTTTTCGCTTGGCGATATATATATATATATATATATATATATATATATATATATGGATTATTCCAGTTTCGGTGACTGAACAGAAGACAGGCTCTTCATTTATTTGGTTTCGATCATGCGGAGTTACGCGCGGACGTACATTTATACTGAATATAGAGAGGAAGAATATAAATACTAAACACTGTGATAACTGGACTAATTTCAATTCCCGTTACTTAATTATATCTTAAGCAACCACGTGTTAAGTCCAAGTTTAGGTAGATGTTAGTAAAAGCAAAGTTTCTCTTAGAATGTCGATCCGTTAAAATGTACAGTCTAATTTAGAAATAAATAATTTTAACTCATTTATCAAAAATGTCTTCTTAAAGAACTTGCATGCCAGTGCTCCTCATACTCTCCAGAAACACCTGTCTATCGGGTAAAACACAGCACTCATTTGAAAGTTAAGCAAAACACTGCAGCCGTAGAGGAGACCCCTTACATAAATACACAATTTATGGTTTACCTTAGTGGTATCGCAGTCTTCGTATTTTTTATTTTTATTTTTTAAAAAGAAAGCTTCATGCCGCCACCAATCCTCGTCAGTTTCGTGTCGCAAATCGCGGCGATCAACAAAACGTGTAACTTCCTGCGAGCACCAGGATCTGCGAAAGAGGACGGGAGCACATAGAGGGCTTCTTCAGCCTGCCTCCTGGAGATCACCCCGGAGCGCAAGGAAATTCAATATGGGGTAACAGATACTCCAGGCGGCGTGCACGGCGCTCGTGCACGGAAGATGAGGGAGGGAGGGAGGAAGGGATGGAGAGAGAGAAAACAGTTTGATTTGGGAAAGGTGCATCAGACCCCTTGCAGGCTGAAGATCCGAGTGGGAGGGGCTTCACATACCTGTCTTCGCAGTGAAGATACAGGTGCTCCTACACGGGGTCCAATGGGGGGAAATACTGACACACATTAATCACGCCGTGTCATAATGGTTAGTATTAGAAACTCAAAAGACGAATGTAGGGAAAATTCTGTTTGCAGTGTCAGTGAAATTATCATTTGGGATTTCGTGGGATGTTTTGGGATGTTGTTTTCGTATTAAGAGGTAGGTCAGAGCTAAATTTTCTTCTGCTAATTAATATTAAAATTGTTTGAAAGTCAGCCATATCACGTTCCATATCACTTTCTATTTTTACATTGTCATGAGTTGTGTTTCTTTTTTTTAATGTCCGTATTGATTTTTTTTCTCAGTGGATTAGTCTAATCAGCATTTTGTACGAGTCAGAATGATGTTCTTATTACACTCTCCTTCTTCTCCTTCTTCTTCTTCTTCTTATTATTATTATTATTATTAAGTAATGGTGGTGAGCAGTAGTAGTAATTAATGATCTTAAATATTCGATCCAAAAGGGATGCTGCTTTCTGTAACTGGCTTCATTTATTTATTCTCCTGAGAGATGCTAGATCCTCAACCATGCAGGTTCTGTGTGGAGATTCCTGAGACAGAACCCAGTGTATCCCTTCCTGTCAGCTGAAAGGCATTCAACCCTATTGGCTTCAGGGTTAGAATAAAATCAAAGAAACACTGTGAGCATTTAGGCATATTTTTGAGTATCCTCAAATGTCTCTGAAAACAAACATAAGGAGATCCTACTTTCACCTCTGGATCAAAACCTTACAAGCATCACGGATGTAGCACATGGCCATTGTCATCTAGTACAAAGCCTGAGAAAGAGCCCAGTTTGTACTCTGCTCTATATCCCTTCATCGAACACTTGTGTAAATTGTGCATACATTTAAGCATGTGTGTACATTTAAAAATGAATCCTCGTGCATATGCACTGGTGCTTTGAAGCTGACGGGACCGCACCAGTCATCAGGTTGGTAATCATCCCCTTTATTCTGGAGGCATCAAAATGGTAGAACACAACAGAGGTGATGAGGTGGAGGACCGATGATATCTTCAGATAATATGGGATAATACAGGAATTAATTTTTGGCCACGGATATCGGTGGCTACCGCTTTCGCTGCAAACATTCATCATGAGTGCCATTCACACATAAACATATAAAGTAATCTATGGTTTCGTGGTGTGTCGCTTCCCTGTCATCCAACAAGACCATTTGGGGCTGGAAAACCAGGAAGAAAGTGATGCATAATGGATAGACTTTCCATGGCAACAGCCTTTACACCCCAGAAAAATTAATGTTTATAATAGCGACACTGCTTGCTCACCAAGCTAATCCCCTTTCAGACAGTACGTAATATTTACAGATCAACTAAGGCATTTAACTGCTAGTGAATGTTGGATATGGAGTCATACCATTGAGGTAACTGAAGGACAGGCACATGGAAGGAACGCTTTAGCAAGATCCTAATCTTTAATTTACTTCCGGTTTGGGTTTGGCTTACATGTAGTATTACATATCACCAGTTTTCAATACATTTATCCATGCCTGGGGAAGTTATACTTCTGCACTTGACCAGTGTTTTTCATTTTTAAATTGTAATGTCTCTGCATCCATTATATGTCTCATATTGTTTAGTCAGGATATAATGTAGAGCTTAAGGTTTTATTTTGAATAAGTAGTTGTTTGGAGTGTTTTGGAGTGACAGTTCTCCTAAGCTGAATTATGAATTTTATATTTGTCTTACATGTCTGCCTGTCCTTTCAACTGCCAGATATCTCCAGTGCTTTGACATGAAAATATTCAGATACATGAGCTTACAGAGAATGAGTGTCCTATGTAATGTCATCTTATGTGTTATATTCCGTACAAAAGGAATGACTATCGTATGTCTCATCATTAACTGTCTGCCACTGTCATTTTCAATCCACAGTATTCTGGGATGTGGGGAATCTTCTTCTCCATGACAACGCAAAGGAAGCCAGAAATGCTTTAGCCAGTCATTGGTGATGGTTCTCTAATTAACTCTTGCCTGTGCTTAATCCATAGAGGCAATATTCTTAATACACTCAAAATTATGTAAAAGAACATTGTTTTTTGTTTCTTTTTTGTATCTTGAAAGCAGAATATTGAGAGCTCCTTCAGAAACTGCACACATTCTGATCCCATCGGTTCAAAAAATGCTTATGGAATTCGACGTATCATAAAAATCTGGGTAATCTTGCAATTGGTTGTGTTCAACTTTATTGATGTTCTTAGCTAAATTGATATACTACACAGGTGTCAAATTATGGTTGTAATAGTTGATTTGCTTTTGAACATTGCTTTGATGTGCTGTATTGAACAAACAATAAAAAATAAATTAATTAAACAGCAAGTTGGGGAAAAAATACACTATTCCCAAGACAACCTATGAACTACCCATCTAAGCTGAGCGCATGGTATGGTGAAGACATGTATGTTTTCTGATTTTACATTATGATGTTAAACATGCAAGACACATGAACTGCACAGAAGCTGGAACAATGAATTGGTAACATGTGTTTAATTCGGTCAAATGCAGTTTAATTTTGTTAGGGCTTTATTGTGAACATGATTTCCCCAAAGTGCCTAACAAGCAAGAAGAAGAGGATCATGGATGGAAATAAAAGACATTAGTGTTCCACAGTACAAAACTTATAAATGGAGAAAAAAGCCAGGAGTGATGAAGAGAGGAAACTAGGACTTTCAGGCTGGAAAAACCACTGGGGGGGTCAATCATATATAAATCTTTGGTATTGGTGGAACCTTCATCTGTGTCCAACATTCATAAAGACATAACTTTTGCGTGTTTTCATGAAAAGCTGTGTCTATTCATTTGACTACTTTACATGCATTTAGAAAGTTATACATACACATTAGGATTCCTCCACAAGTTTCTTGACAGTCATTAACAGTAAAACAAACAAACAAACAAACAAGTAATTTAATAAAAAATTATTGGACATATAAAAGATGTTAGGTGTTGGTGAGGTATGACATTAATTTTTAAATTAAGATTTATTTTCAGATTTAGCTCAGTGTATGTAATTAGACCTACTTTTATTCCCTTTTACGTTCACTTGGGGTATAGTACGATGAGCAAAACATTAATATGTCACTCATGTCCCATTGTAGTGTCTTTCAGGGTTGCAGGATTGGCCAATGGCTGCTGTCGCATGAATGTGGAAGTGTGCATCATTAACCAGATGCCCGGCATCTCTGGTGTGTGAATGCAGTGGGTGTAAGGTCTATAGATCCTTTGCATTTACATAGAGGTTTAATGAGCTGGGAGGATTGGGGTTTCCATGGCAACTCTTGGAATATTGTCCAGCTCAGGAAGGGAGAATCAGATATTTGGGCCTGGTTCTCTCTGTGGAGTTTGTGAGTTGTGTCACACCTGGGTTCTCCTGGAGGAATTCTTGCCTGTCAGGGCTAATTTGACTGCATTAGCAAGTGAAATCGGGATAAATACATGTTTGAAAATTCACCTGTCAAAATCAAGCGTTAAAATGTAATGAATATTTCTGATAAAATAATAAACAAAGCAAATCATCCTAGAAATAAGAAAATTAATTTGAACTCATCGTGTTGGAACATCACGTCATCATTTCTTTTCTTAAAGCTCTTTTTCCTGATAAGAAAAATAAAACTGTAAAAGCTTTTTTGTATTAATTGAATTTGTGATATTCCTTATATGTAAAAGGTACTTTGCAGTGCTCTAAGTGAAGCTTGATGAATCACTGAAGTAAACAGTCAATTAGATGTGCAAAATACTGTGTTTAAGATGCATAACTGTAACTTTTACTTTGTTCAATTTTGTCATAATCATTTACTGTATGGATGCATGTGCCCCGTCTTCATCTTAGGTTCTTCCCAGGTTTCTACAACGTTGTTCAGTTTTTTTCTGTCTATCAATCTATATGTTGTCTCTAAAAATGCATTTGTGTGTGTATGACCTGTAATGGACCAGAATTTCATCCAGACTGTGCTCAGCCGTGAGCCCTGTGCTCCATTAGATTAGGCTCTCTATAACGCAGCACTGGGTTCTGGAACATCCATCCATCCATCATCTCCCGCTTAATCCGAGGTCGGGTCGCGGGGGCAGCAGTCTCAGCAGGGAGGCCCAG
>JAODJX010000089.1:81292-95726 GCA_026776945.1 Isichthys henryi
AAGGACCAACACGCATTCACAGCCTTCGGCTGCGCCATTGGATTCCGCCATTGGGCCAGTGGGCGGCTCCCTACATACCTCTCAGCACTAGCTAAGACTCCCTCCATTAACCTCTACAAGGTGGTGGGGGAGTTACAGTGTGTAGGCGAGCATCTTAAAGCTGCTGGACCTGCTCCTGGATGCCCCTCAGTGTCGTGTATTGGCACAGAGCAGGGTACAGGAGGGAAATAAGGTGATGATCCACTGCTGGCTCTGCAACAAAAAAAAACAATGGCTTGTTTCACAACTACAACACTGAGAATGATACAAAATAAAAGACCACGAGTGGCCAGGAAAACAAGCTACAAAGAAACATTAAGGGAACACTATCAGGGAGCAGCATCAGACATAGCAAAAGCACACAGCACTATAATAATGATGATAATAACAACAGCTGATTGATAAACTGAGAGACAGCAGGCAGTTAAATACACACAAGGCATCGGGGAAAACAAAGGACAGGAGTAACTTGCAATCAACTCCACCAATTAAAGAGACCAAGATTAACTAGAAACAGAGTGGATTACAATTAACTAATCACTGGAACAAGGGAACTCCAACAAACACTGAACACCATAAAACACTAAAGGCTAACAACACTGGGAATAACTAAGAACCAAAGAAAACGCAAACATAATAAAACAAAACACAGGCAGGATAAACCATAAGATACAAGGAAAAACCAAAAGCTAAGAATAAAATAAAACCCAAAAATAAACAAATGGTGAGGCAGGCTAAAGGCCAGCCTCAAAACTGGAGGAGTGTCAGCTTCTAAGCATTCACTCAACCCATGAGCTATGCAGCAGTCTGGGGCAGCAAGGAAAAACACACAAGGGCTAAAGGGCTAATAGACATAGAGTGGAAAGGCAGAATGACCAGCAATACCAGCAGGCCAACAGGGGAAGAGACACAAACAGCAGGGTCAGATATCAGCCGGAGCTTGAGGTTCTTGGTGGATAACCAGACCTACAGTCCAACCCAGTAAGGAGGGCTGACCCGTCGGCGCTTGTCGGCTTCTACCTTTGTTCTCACCGCCTGTGCACGCAACGCCTGCTGGATCCGGCACCACGCTTGCCGGCTCTTCTGGTACCAGGTCTCCACTGTCGGCACATTCCCCACGGGAGAGTCCCAGGGGAAGAGGGGCGGCTGGAACCCCAGAACACACTGGAATGGTGAGACGGAGGTACTGGGACTCACCCGGGAATTGAGGGTGTATTCTGCCCAGACCAGATGGAACGCCCAACCAGCAGGGTTCCCACGGCCGTGTGTCTTTGTGACTTCCTGGTTCATCCGCTCTGCGAGGCCGTTTGACTGTGGGTAATACCGTGAGTACAAGTTGAGCGAGATGTTTAGCTTGTGACAGAAGGCTCGAAAGACCTGGGAGGCGAATTGGGGTCCACGGTCCGAAACGATGTCCTCTGGGATTCCATAGTAGCGGAACATCCACTGGACCAGGAGATCCGTGAGCTCGAAGGTGAACGGAAGCTTTCCAAGGGCGATCAGGTGGCACATCTTGGAGAATCAGTCCACAGCGGTGAGTATGGTGGTTTTATCTTGTGAACGGGGTAAGTCTGTGATGAAATCCATGGCGATGTGTGACCAGGGGCGTGAGGGCACAGGCAAGGGATGGAGTAGCCCCGCTGCTGCTTGATGGGCGGATTTCAGTTGGGTGCAGTCCGAGCTTGACTCAACATAGGCTGTTACCTCTTTTCGCCTTCCCGGGCCACCAATATCACCGGGCAACCAGGCGTAGAGTGGCGGCAGGTTTTGGATGCCCCATACGTTGCTGTGCATGGACACACCATAGTAGGCTTGCTCGGTGCGCTTTGGCCACACACAAATGGTCCCCGGGGCAGCTTGAAGGGACAGGGCGTGTCTCGTTCTCCTGGCGAATGATTTCCTCCAGCGACGAGGTAATGGTGGCGTCAAAGCACTCAGGGTTGAGGATGGAGCTGGTTCAATCACCGGCCTCCGGAAGGTCGAACTGATGTGACAACACATCAGCCTTGATGTTCCGAGACCCTGGAAGATAGCTGATTCTGAAGACAAAACAGGAAAACCAGGTCACCCACATAGCCTGGTGGGCTAACAGGTATTTAGCGCTTTGCAAGTATTCTAAATTGCGATGGTCGGTCAGCACTACAAAGGGGTGATGGGTCCCCTCCAACCAATGTCACCATTCCTCCAACGCCAACTTCTTCACGAGGAGCTCTCGGTTTCCTACATTGTAGTTCCTCTCAGCACGGGACAGCTTTCGTGAGAAGTAGGCGCAGGGGTGGCGATGTGCCGTGGTCGGGTTCCTCTGGATGAGGACGGCCCCGACCCCTGCCTCAGAGGCGTGTACCTCTACCTCGAACGGGAGCTCTGGCCGGGGCTGGGTGAGGATAGGGGCTGAGCAGGAAGCCTCCTTTAGGCGTTCAAATGCTACTACAGCTTCGGGATCCCAGTCCAATCGGGTTAGTCGGCGCCAGCTCATCATGGTGAGTGGGACCGCTACCTGTGTGAAGTTCCTAATGAACCACCAGTAAAAGTTAGTGAACCACAAAAAGCGCTGCAGCTCCTTAAGGTTCCGCGGGCATGGCCAGTCCTGGATGGCAGCCATCTTCTGGGTATCCATGGCCACTGCCCCGGGATGAATGTTGTAGCCCAGGACCTTCACCCTCGACTGGTGGAACTCCCACTTTTCACCCTTCGTGTAGAGTCGGTGCTCGCGCAGTCGTTGCAGCACCTGCTTGACATGGTGGATATGCTCCCGCTTGGAGTGAGAGTAAATCAGAATGTCATCTGTATAGACCACAACATATTTACCTAGCATGTCCCGGAAGACATGATTCATGAAACTCTGGAAAATCGAGGGGCTATTGGCTAATCTATAAGGCATCATGTTATACTCGTACTGCCCCCTACTGGTGATGAAGGCGGTCTTCCACTCATCCCCCTTCTGAATCCGGATCAGATTATAGGTGCTGCGCAGGTCTAATTTTATGAAGACGGTAGCCTCCCGGAGCTGTTCGTGGGATGAGGGGAAGCAACTCATACGCTTGACCAACACCGCATTCAAGGCATGGTAATCTATACAAGGATGGAGCCCTCCATCCTTCTTTATAAAAAAGAAATTGGTGGTTACCAGAAAGGTGGAGGGTTGGATGATGCCTTGTGCTAGTCCCTCAGTGATATAGGACTCCTCCTCTTGGAGAGACACAGGATAGAGTCTCCCCCGCGGCAGGGCTGCTCCCTCGAGGAGATCAATAGTGCAGTTGCATGCCCTGTGAGGCGGCAGCTAGTAGGCTTTTGTCTTGCTGAACACGTCCTCAAACTCTTTGTATTCTGGTGGAATAGCGCTCATGGAGTACACCCACTTGCAGTGTGATGGGGTGGTACGGTGCAAGATGGTCCCTTCCTGCATCCCCTTGCCGGTTACCCCCAAGATGCAGCTCCTGCAGCACAATACCTAGCTGACGCACTAGGGAGAAATCGATGAAACTGCCGGCCGCTCTGATATCGATCAGCGCTCGCATGGCGATCTGCTTACCCCTACTTCTCATCACCATGGGTACGGTTAGTTGGGTGTGCACGGCAGCACAGAAAGCAGAGACACCTACCGGCAGATTGGGCGTCTCTCGCTCCGATGGACAGGGCAACTGCGCAGGTCATGGCCGGACTCCCCGCAGTACAGGCACAGCCTTCCCTGGGCTCGTCTGCGTCTCTCGCTGGTGGACGACAGGGATCTTCCTAGCTGCATGGGCTCCGGGTGGTCAGGGGCAGGCAAAGGCAGTGCTCTGGGCGCAGCGGGCGAATGGCAGCTGCGGCCTCTATCCCAAATCGAGTTGCCCAGGTGGACAGCAAGCCGGACGAACTCGTCAAAGGTGCCCGACTTGCAGCTCTTGGTTTAGTGCCCGCTGAAAGATTGTGCACAGGCAATCCTCTGTCCACAGAAGTCCGGGAGTGATGGTCCAGAATTCTAGCGAGAACTCCGCTGCAGACCGGGCTCCCTGACGGCAATCCAATAACCGATCCCCCAGGTCATTTTTTCATCAAGACATTCAGTCAATGGAGCATCGATACCAAGGTTTCTGGAATGAAAACATGATGGCCGACTACTGCTGGATGCTGTACCACGACAATCCAGACATGGTGTACACAAGAAAATCAAACTGAAAGCGTTTTTGAAGAAACAATGGTAGTTAACAAACACTTTTCAATTTCTTTATGCCCACTGTCTGTTTATTTGATTTTGCTCTAAATATGTTTTACCTTATACTACAGTGATGTTTTTGTTTCAGTACACAATACTTGCAGTTCCGGTATTAACTAGCATTACTCATAACTCAAAAAGTTGACGTGACAGCGAAAAACAAAAAACAGATATGGAATCACCACTGCCACATTTCGCTAACTGCTTGCACCATCTCACATAAGGGCTGACCTTGTCATCACTCTTGTGGGGGATTGATTGTATGTCGGGAAATACTAAAGCAGTTGGGGTCAAGATAGTCGCTGTTGTCACTGTCCACTGCCATGTTCATTGGCTCTGCTTGTGGTTGGTATCTTTCTGGAGGGTCATTGCACCTGCACCAAGGTAGACTGTGGTTCTAGACATGTTTGTGTGAGCACCAAGGTGGTATCAACTCCAGCCAGATGATGCAAGGGTCACAGATACCAGCCAGTCTCACTTCCTACTCCATGGTCCATCCCACTAGAGTGATGCTGAGCCATTGCATTCCTTTCATTGCCACACATATGCTGGTGAGGGTTCCATCACAACACTGCTTGGCTCTGCCAAAGAGTCTGCCAATATTAATGCAGCTGCTATATGCAGCACAAAAAATGTGTGCCAGTAGCTTCATGGAATGGGCTTCCATGGATAAGCAGCCACTCATAAGCCTCACATTACCAGCTGCAATGCAAGACATTGGATGGAGTGGTGTAAAGCACGTCACCACTGGGCTTTGGAGCAGTGGAAACTTGTTCTATGGAGTAATGAATCACATATCTTTATTTGGCAGTCTAATGGACAATTCTGGGTTTAGCGGATGCCAGGAGAAAACTGTGCCAGTACTTTTATACATATACACTCTTCACTTAAGAACCAAGTTTCATTCCTACGACTAGGTCATTAAGTGAATTTCACCATTGCACCATTTATAACATGTGCAGTACATTTAGAAATGTGTATGCAGTAGGGTATTGTATATTGTAATAAACAGAACAGAGGAAATCAGCTCTAATGTACATTCCTAAGGTTTGCATCCTGTAAATACAGGTAATCATTTTTATTTATTCTGAATAAAGAAAAGATTTAAAGGAAACTTCAACTTTATACCTTAATTTAAAGTTCCATATCTCTATGATTCCATAAAATTCATCAGCATTTTACTCTGCTTCTACATTCACACCTGTTGCCTCACTGATACTATTGTCATGCCCTGCTCAGCCGATCCTCATATTAGCCTTGCTTCTTGTTCCTGCCCTTCTGTGATGCACTCCAGCTGCCTCTTGTTCTGTTTCTTCGTTGGTCTTTGTATAAAAGTGTTTCTCAGTCCTGTATTCCATAGTCCTGTCATTATAGTAATAACATCATCCCCTGTGTATGCCTGCACCCGCTTTTCCATTTTTACCCCTTTGTTTTCCCTGCCTTCATTTCAGTAAAGCTCATTTGTTTCCTCACACCTGCCTTCATCTCCCTTCCTTCCTGGATGTGATAACTCCGATTATGCAGAGTGAATCTCCGACAATACAAAACTTTAGATGAAATACCGTCGGGAAAAAATTAGGGTACCCCATATAGTTCTTCATTAAGAAATATCAACATATCACTATTGATAGAAGTACCAAAAATGGACACTGATGCAGATGGCAAAACACAGGTTAAACCTCCCAACAAGTAGCCGAGGTGGAGTTGGGGATGTAGTCGTAGGAGTCTGGTGATCGGTGCCAGGCTCATAGCCTTGGAGACCAGAAATAGGCCTACAACCAAGGTATCAACTTGTGAGACTGGATGTGGAAAGGCAGGCAATAGGTACCTACCCGAAAAACAGGGGCACAAGAGTACCTCCTGTTGGCATAGTACTCCATTCAGTCCCCGGTCTGTACCAATGAGGCACAGGTGCGGCTCCAGGTGCAATGGTAATGCTACAAGAAGTGGTGCACCGATGGGACCATGAGCTCTCTTTCAAGGTCAGGAAACAACGGGGTTGGATAGCCCAGACAGCATTGTAAAGGAAACAGTCCTATGCAGATAAGTATAACGAATTATGTGAAGCCCAGGATAGGTGGGAAGCCAGGCAGCGCAACATCTGTTCCAGGTCTTGGTTGGCTCATTGCATTTGTCCACTGGACTGGGGATGGGCACAGTTAATCTACAAAACTCCCACCAGAACTGTTGTTCCGTTAGTCCGAAAGAACCCCTGTTGGAAGACAGACAAAATGCTGGACCACTTGAACCGCCCTCCTCGATACCCCAGGAGACTGCATGGACAAAACAGTGAGAAGACAGAAAGGGACTCGAGCGGCCCCAATTCGCATCCTCTCTGAACTGATGAAACAATATGTCTGGCTTGTGATTCTTAGCATCGGGTCTGAAGAAAAACAGAAAATGAAACCAAGCAAAAAATAGCAAGCATTCAGGCATTCAGTGGACCGTAGGAATTTGAGGTTAATCAAGCCCTTATGATCTGTCAAAACCAAAAATGGTTCCCTAATGTCGTCGTTTTTTCCACTGGACTTAACACTCTGGAAAAGAAGACATCAACTTCAACGAGGAACTGTTTAAAGGGGTAAGGGAGTTGTGAAATGGATGCAATAGTGAAGTGCTTCCATAGCTCCAAAAATGCATCTGGAGCATCAGGGTTCCATTGAAAGGCAACCTTAAAAGAGGTGAGAGCAGTTAATGGGGCAGTGACCATGCTGGACCACTGTATAAAACGCCGGTAGAAGTTTGCAAGCCCCAAGAAGCATTGCAGGTCCTTCCATGACCTCAGTACTGGCTAGTCAGTGACAGGCCTTACCTTGGCAGAATCCGTTTGAACTGATCCCTCAGAAACGATGAATCCCAAAAAGGAGATCACACTTCTCTGCCTTAACATACAGCTTATTCTGGAGTACCTCGCAAACATGTTGCACGTAGCCCTGTTAATTTCGTGAGAAAATAAAGATGTTTTCGAAATAAACAAAAATGAACTTATTGATCATATCTCATAGAACATTGTTAAGCAAATTCTGGAACAGGTGTTGGAGGGTTTGTAAGGCCAAAGGACATCACAAGATACTTGAAGTGTCCTGTGAGTGTGTTCAAGGCGGTCTTCCATTCATCATCCTCCCAGATCCGGACCAAATGGAAGGTGTTTTGAAGATCCAGCATGGTGAAGATCGTGGCTCATTATAACTGGTCAAGCACTGATGACAACAAAGGCAGGGAATAATGGTTCTTAATCGTGATCTCATTTAGACCCCTATAATTGATACCAGGGTGGAGTGGAGGTTTGAGTCTATTGAACAATCAAAAGGATGATTCGGTGGGAGAGAAGAGGCCCAGGACTTAGTGAACACTTTTTCCAAATCCCAATATTCTGCAGGACAGTTCGGGTATATCCCCTGTAGTGGGAGACACTGTGAGGTACAAGATTGCCCCCAAGCATTGATCTGTCCCTTCTCCCAGTCAATATGCGGGTTAAGCTTCAGGAACCATGAATGCCCCAGGACCCAATGTGCCAAGGGAGGTTCAATATCAAATGGTAATCTCAACGTGATTACCCAAAAGTCAAAGGCGTACCGGAACAGTGGTGTGGGTCATTGTAGCCATTCTGTCTCTGGTAAGTGCTTAAGCCATTAAGGGCACATCTGCTTGAGAAGTGGAAATTCCCCACTATTTCACAGGGGTGGCATCAATAAAGTTGTCTTCAGGGCAGCCAGGGACTGATGATGTGACCCCCAGGGTACCACTGCCGGGAAGAAGGTTCTGCGGGGGGTTGAGGGTGAAACTGCTGCCACACCCACCAGTGCCCTCATCATCACTAGCGGGTAGCCCCTGTTAACAGGCAGACAGCAATAAAATGCCCCATACTCCCAAGTATGCCCAGGAGGACATCCACATGCAGATGCGATTATCTATTCAGATTGCAAGGTCGCAAAATCCTCCAATGCATCTGGTAGCTCTTGGGTTGCCAGCTCATTCTTAATCTGTTCTGAGAGCCCCTATTAAAACGTGTTGAATTGAGCCATTTGCCCCCAGCCACAGGACATTGTTAATGTCTGGAATTGAATAGAGTACTTGGAGACCGGATGATTGCCTGATTGTAGTAGTAGTAATTCGCACGCTGCTTCCCTACTGAACTTGGAGTGATCAAACAAGCATCGCATGAAATAACCCAGCATGCCTGTTGTACTGCCCTGGAGACGACAGCCGAGGTCCACTGACCGGATGAGAAGAGCAGGCAGCACCGCAGCTTGGTAGTCAACCGTCAGGCTGGCATGGAAAGACTCCAGGGATTCCCCAATAGCAGCCAGCTTGTTTTGCAGATGTCCGAGGAGGATTCCCTGCTTTCCCAAGGTGTCCACAAGATGCTGGGTACATCCCTGATCCGCTGGTTCCATCCTATATGGCAAAATCTTCTGATAGGAGTACCAAAAATAGACACTGACGCAGATCTGTACAAGAGGGATGATCTTTACTCCTGACAGCAAAACACAGGAGAATCCTGCGAGCAAGACACCCTTCAAACATGACACAGCTTAAGGAATTTGGCATTGAAGAGTGGGGAAACTTTCTGCCAGTCAGAGATTGATAGATGGTTATAGAAAAAGTCTCATTGAGGTTATTTTAGCCAATGAGGGAAATACTGGCTATTAGGACATAAGGTATCCTTATGGAAATTTTGAGCTTAGTTCATTTCTTTTGTTAAATAAGTGAATTTATTTGTTGTTTTTGCATTAGTGATGATATTACCTTTATCTACAGATATAATTTGAAAGAAGTTTTAATATTGATATCTTGATATTTCTTAATAAAGAACTAAATATTTAATGGGGTGTCCTACAGTAATTTTTTCACATGGCTGTATGTAGCCTTGGAGATTGCAAACGCCAGTGTAATGAATACTGAGTAACTGCAGAAAAGGAGACTGACAAGAAAGGATGATGCAAGATGAGACGTTTGATGTTGATACACCACACTGCTGTTTCCACAACCAATGTTCTCGTACAGTGTAGAATACCGACTGGTCAGAGAACTGTTTGTACGTCTGGGCGGATTTTAAACAGGTACTGTAGGCTGTTAAATGAGACGTGTCTGTAGTGCAGCAGTGGCACATACAGTTTACAGGAGAATCACACTCACAGTTGCAGGCTAACAAAAACACACACATTCAACGGCAAATATTACATGGTTGTGACGCTAACTATTGACAACATATTTGCATAAATACACATATAAATTGACACTGTTTAAACACACTAAACCTGAGATGTTATACGTAAAATATAGCTTCAGTACTAAAAGTCTTGCTGCTAATACAAATGTCAGAATGCAGCTGCATGTTTTCTGAAACAAAGCCCATGCAGTTTAGCTTTGCCATTTGACCAAATTACTATGTTTTTAATTAAACTGTGTATAATGCATGCTGGGCGCAGTGCAGTGGTGCAGTGGTTATTGCTGTTTCCTCACACTTCTGGGACCAGGGTTCAAGTTTCCACCATAGCTCCATGTGTGTGGAGTTTGCATGTTCTTCTCGTATTGTTGTAAGGTTTCCTCTGAGTACTCTTCTTTCCCCTCACAGTTCAAAAACATGCTGCGGTTAATTAGAGTTACAAAATTGCCTATAGCCATAGGTGTGCATGTACAGTATGAGTGAATGATGTGTGAGTGAATGATGCGTGAGTGAATGATGAATGAGTGATGATGTGTGAGTGGCTGATGAGTGAGTGAACGATGTGTGAGTGACTGATGAGTGAGTGAATGATGCGTGAGTGATTGATGTGTGAGTGAATGATGTGTGAGTGTGTCCTGCGATGTGTTGGAGCCCCATCCTGAGTTTTTCCCTGCCTTACACTCGTAGTTTCCGGGATGGGCTCCGGACCCCCCTTGACCCCATGTAGATTATAATGCCGATAAGAGAAAATGGATGGAACGGTGGATAATGCATGCTGGTTTTATTGGTGACTTTTGGATTCCACAAATTGATTTTAGCTATATTTAACTGTAATTTATTGCAGTATATCTTCCACAAGGATTGTAGAGCATTTTATTATTGTGTATTCATTCTGGGCAATTTGTTCAAAGTTAATTGCATTCAAACAGATTGAGTCATCCCCCTCCCCCCAGCACAATTCCATTTTAAAATGACCTGTTTAACATTTTGCTTCTTATGTGCATTACTGTGATGGATTACAATACATTCTGATTTGTCATACTGATATCTACACATTCTATGTTGTCAGGTTAAGCTAGTTAACTTATTTTGTTTAGTCAGATGTTTGAATTCAGTCACTAAAGAAAAATAACGAAACTAGTTCACATAAAAAACATGTGTCTACAGAATCTGTAAATATGAATTATTGAATATACCATGACCTTGTGGGGCCAATCAGCATAATTAAAACTAAACATAACTAAAACATCACTAAAAGTTCTTACAAAACCATGATTATAAAATATAAATACTTTTAAGAACTGTATTATTTATAAATAGAATAATTTCATTTAAAAATAGTAATGTGAGGTTATATCTCTAAAGACTGTGCTACATTTTTATTGTATCAATAGTTTAAGATGCATGTTTTCATAATGATCACTGTTTTTTGAAAAACAAGAAACAGTGTTGCTATAGCGCCTCACAGTGTTCATTTTCAGAAGCTGAAATAGGAACTCGGGTTTTACAGACTAGTATTATTCATGGGGAATCATCATAGATGGAGTTGAAACATTACAAAAAAACATAAAAAACTACAGAAAACATGTATGTGCACAACTCGTCTAAGCTAAACTATGGGCCTTCTTTCAGAAAGTCTACAATTGCCTTCTGACAATAGTAGCAGCAGTAATATCAGTGAAGCTGCATTTTACACATATCATGTCAGGTTCAGCTAGTTGCCTCTCAGCATTAATAAATATTTTAACAAAATTGTGCTGAAGTAGTGCTGGAGTATGATCCCTTTATCTGAAACTGTCCAATTATCCTTCATCAATATAATACAGGCCATTTACAGATTATTATGTGCCATATTATGTACTACATGGCACATAAATTATTTTGTACTCAGACCTTTTATTAAAATAGAAGGGAAGATCCAATTTCCTTTTTCAACCATGCTTCATTTTGTCTGTTGCAGACAAAACAGTACGGAGCACTTACACATTAACATCAGCCCAGGCATTCATGGTTACAACAATTGCTGTTAATATTGTACCTATTGACCATCAATGTATTATGCAATGAATATAGGGGAGTGTGGCACAAGTACAGAATGTCAAGATACAGATGCTGCTGCTGTCAGATGTTTCAACAAAGTTAAATATTATGAGACGCAGAGATGTTTTAAATACCGTTAACAAATGATTAATTGTCTACAGCTACACAAAGAGAAAAATATATTAAGCAGGTCACACAACTGTTAATACATAACTGGTTCAATGAAATAACAGTGGTTGCTTCTGAAAGAATAGAGATGTTTCCTCATGGGGAAATTCTCTTTTAGCCTGTCCCAACTTACTCTCCATGAGACACTCACAGAGAGGTGAGAAGCTTGGCGGTCATAGCAGAGGCTCAGCCAGCATGCAGCAGCCTTGGAGCTGTGGGTTAAAGGCCTTGCTTCAGGACTTATACATGCGTGACTATTTAGATGAGGCCAAGGCTCAAACCAGAAACCTTCCAATCACAGGCACAGAGACTTAGCCCTCTGAGCCTCACACTACCCCTTAACTACAGCTAACCTTAACTACAAGATTAACTAATAAATGTATTAAATGCAATTAAATCTAGGAACATGCTTTTTTAGCATATTAACACACGTTAGGAAAGGGAAAACATAACAGCAGAGGGGGTCAAACTCAGTCACTGAATGGACCATATGAAAAACCACCAATGAATTTGTGGGCCGACCAAGGCTAATTCATTTAATTAATAACAGTATGACCCACATTTGCAATTATTCAGTTGAAATCATTGCTACTGTATATGGAAGTATCATTTACAAATGTTAACTTTACAGGAAGCATTATTCCTGAAATTCTTTTTGTAAAAAAAACTAAACAATGATATACAAAAACCTCTCCGAACATAGTGAATTAAACCAAATGCATCCACTGACTTCATGAACTATTATTCACCAATTTTTTCATAACATTTTCCTCTGGATCCTTCTTTTAAATGAGAAATGGACTGAGTTTAGTCCCAAGAAATCAAAACAACCAGATTGCTTATAAATCTTGTCTTAGATCTGTGACCTGCCTGACATGGATTATCTGATCACCCCAATGCTGGTTAAAGTTAGTTATAATCAGCAGTTTGGGAACATTTTGGCTTTCCAATAAATTACACCAACCCTGAAGACAGAGTAGTTGATAAGACCAAGTATGTCTGCTGGCTCCTGATGTACCAGACTCAGATATGTTGCTTACACAAGCCCTGAAATGCAAAACAAATAAAACAATCAGAAAACATAATGACAATTCAGAACACACAGCAACATTAGCTGAAACTGGAAAAAGTATGCACTTACCATTAGGTTACAATTTCAGAGTTTGTTATGATAGATATACTTAGCATCCAATAAGTGACAAAGCCATGTGATTTAATAAGTACTGTATCTAACTGTTCTGGTTTTAGAGAATGTTGTAGCGCTTTCTGAATGGTTGTGGTTTCTGAATTCATCCCTTAGTTTTTGTTATATAGAAATGATTTGAGTTGATTTGAGACACATTGCCTTTGGTTTATAGTTGCTTCTGATTGTGTTTGTCTTGCTGTACCAAAATTGCCATTAACCATTAACCCAAAACTGAGGTTTGTACCGAATTATGAATTTAGTGTACTGCTACACCCCTATTCCCTGGCCAATTTAATCAGAATGTCAAAATTGTGGGCTGTAAAGATGTGCCCTGCAGGCCGTGAGTTTGACATATGTGCTTTAGGGTTAGGTTTATTGACCAACTAGACTGTTATTGAATCTTACTTTCCTTAGCAATAAACATGATATATTCAGATTTCCTGCAGCTGGTCAGAAGTGTAGAGTGTGGAGATGGGTGATGGGGAATCCTATCACGGTCCATAACCTGTCAGGACAGCGATGCAAAGCTAGTCTTGCTAAAGCATGCTGTTTGTGCTGATGCTAAAAACAACAAAATGTCTTTGAATGGTAGAAGATGAAGTGACTTTAGTTTGAAAATTTGGTGCATAGGCATTTTCATTCTCTGCCATTGCTTTACACAGCAATATATACCAATAATCACTAGGCCACTTTCTGTGATATGCCACTTTTTCGAAATGGTGTTCCTTTTTTCCTTATAATTTTAGAGTTTTGAAAAATAAGGCAAACTGAGAGCACTGCAGTAGGTTTCTAGGTGATTAAAAGGGCATTAGAGAGTTTGGAGAAATTGACTCTTTTTTGAGGGCATATTTTAGTCATGTCTTTAAGAATACATAGCTTACGCAGTTTTTCAAAGGTCATAGAAAGCTCATAGTAAGTTCATTGGTCACATCCAAACTTCTGCACAGCAACATCCAATAATTGGGCGCTGCTTGCTCTACAGACGCCTCATTTCTCACTATCAAATATTATCAATAAATTCTGAGAAGGCTGTCTCCATGTCCAAGGCCAGAGTGGTGAGATAGCTGCTTCTTGTCTTACTCTCTGACCCTTATTTTCTGGCACATGAGCCAGATAATTCTCTGGTCTAAAAGCTGCGACTATGAGAATATATTTCATAAATGAGATATCAGACATATATACAGTATTATCGATTTCCATAATTCTTCATATCTGGTAGTTCTGCTTCTTTTCACACACACACACAGTTTTAAGCAAGAATAACAACACTGCATCTTAACTGGTGAGCTATTTGCTTTGTTACAAATATATGTTATTTTTTAATATCTGCTTTCTACCCATCCTTGCATGTCTGATGCTTCATTCTTACTTACTAATAGCTTGGATCTCTACCCAGGTACTATGTTTATGGGATTTGCAGTTAAAAAACATGCAAGTAGTGTGTGCCCTGTGAGCCAGCAATCGCAAAGCAATCGCCTAAGGCATCATTGTATTAGGGGGCATATTGAAGTGCATTCAGTGACATTACAGTTATTTACATTCGTTTTAATATTTCATTACTTTTATTGTGAAATAGACAGGAGCTAGCTGGTTAGCACCCAGATATCTTGTGCTACTTAAACTCTGATCTGATTTG
>JAODJX010000089.1:95826-113357 GCA_026776945.1 Isichthys henryi
AGTGACCTAATTAGTGAGTTGCAGCGAAAACCAGCACACACACCGGCCCTTTGCGGATAAGATTGCCCACCCCTGGTGTAGGCAGAACTTGCATATTCTGATGATATTTACTGGATCAATTCAAGTTAAAGACTTTTCCTAAAAATACATCACGTCCCACTCCTAGGATTCATTGTCATAATGCTGGAATGACTGGGAGCCCTTTTTGCTTTGGTGTAACAGGTGAAGTTTGTTACAGTTCAGACAGAAGTAGCAAACACCTTAAAAGCTAATTCCTATGTATTGTGGCAAATGAAAATTGCAGGATTAATGTTGTTAGTTAAAGGGTAGAGCTTTTCTCATCCATATGGCCTGCTGTGCAACTATAGTGAATTAATACATCAGCAATCAGGTCAAATATAACTCCAAAGAACAATGGTTAGGTTCTATAAATAATTTATGAAAAAAAATCATTGCTGTTTTCTATTCTTTCAAAATCAGCAAATCCGTGTTCATCTTTCACCTTTCAATGAAATGAAAAAGGACATATTAGTTGCATTGATGTTGGAAGAATTGATTCTGTAAATTGATTTTTTAACTAAAAGCACATGAGTTAAGTAAATGATTGTTGACAGAATCCTCAAATTTAATTTAACTGTGAAGTTCTTACGCTGTGTATCACTTCATGTATATTAATTTCCTGTTTAATTTCCTGCTGTGTATCAATTTTGTACCATTATCAATTATTACCATTATGTATCATAATTTATCATAGACCAAATATCAAATGGACAGCACTTTGTTAATCAGAAATTCAAGAGTTCTTTAATCAGAATTTAATCTAGAAGCTGACAGGACAAGCAGTTTCAAGTGTTGTAGGTTTGTTTTCAAGGTTTGGTTTCAATATTGGTCAGGACAAAATCAGCCCCAACCCCCCTACTCCCTAAAGGCACGGGGTACTACCACAATATTGTCCCTACTTTCTATACCCAAATCTGTGCTGGTCTCAAGACATTGTGTTGACGTCATTTTGACTAACTGCAAATTGAAATTTGCTTTTGTGTTTAATTTGCCTTAAGTGTGTACTAAATTCCACTTGTAATGAGATAATCCAGTCAGCACCAGCTGCTGGGGGATTAAGTTTTAACCACACAGTTACAATGACTTCTGTCTGTATGTATCAGTGTCAGAAGCATGCTCTGTGATTCACTCATATCCTGCACTTTCAGGAAAGATCCAGTTACCATGGAAATGGGATTCCTTGGCCCCTGGTTGGTTCATTAGTATCCCTGAACCTCTAACAGAGGCTTTAGCTTCCCAGACATTCTCAGTAATGCAAGTGGTGTTTTCCAAAATAGAAAGTTTATTTGATTTTCTCATTACATGAACTAGATATTTCAGTCGTCTCCATTATAGATAATTGAACCACTTGTTTAGCATTTTCAAATAAACATGTTGAACCATAGCTACATTTTATCTGCATCCATGTTCCTAATTCATCTTACAAATTCATTCGTCTTTTCTTTGTAAGGCCATCTTATTGATTTCCCATAGCATATTTGTTTCAATCCCCATCACTATAATGCATGTCAGATACATTATAATGCACCATGGACACTTTCCATGGCTTCCATAAGAGTGGTAGGTATACCTCAGCCCACTCCACGGAAGCCCACCTCATTCTCCAGCTAAATGAACACTGGACTAGTGCCCACAATTTACTGTCCTGAATGAGCCCATAATTTACGAGGTTAGGCAGTGCCTTTTCCCAGTGGTGAGCTCAGAGATGAGGTAATGCCTTCCTGGACATGTACAGAGACATAGATGCTACCCTACTTTTCAGTATAGGATGAGGATGTATGAAAGGAGAACGTCGGTATTCCCCATTTATGACACACGTGTCCCATATCAGATCTCCCCCTGGTTTCTGGTGATCAGTGAGGGTTAATGGCAAAAGGAAAGGGGAATTTAGAAGGTTGAAGCCAATTATTTGTTTTGATCTTGGGAAAGAGGTATTACAAGCAAGCTGTTAAGCTGTTACGTAGAGCTGTGAATTCATCAATAAATCTACAGTGTTTGCCTTTAAGTCTTGGAAGTGATCTACTGCGTTTATTCTAGATGTGCGAAAATGACAAAAAATTACTGTACATGAACTGTAATCTGTGCATGTTGAACAAAGGGATTTGGCAGTAGCAGTATTTGGCAGTTGTCCGGGTCCAAATACTCCTGTAATTCCTGTAAGAAATGTGCAAGTGTATTTGAATTATTTAATATATTTGCAAGAATCTAATTAATATTCATTATTGCTTTATATTTGGTGTCGATGCCTTTTTCTAAAATTTTGAGATGTACAACATATGACACAGCAGGGAAAATGAAACAGGATGTACACCAATGCCGGCTTAGAAATCCTCTGGCAATGTCTCAGAACCATGTCATTTCTGAGCGGTCGCCAAGCAACAAAGGAGAAGTTCTTAAAGGAGCCTTGTGCACTGGAACACTGGAGGAACATGCCACATGGCCACCTCCCAAAAGGACATTCACATTAGCTTGCTTATTAGATTTTATCCTAGGCATTAATTTACCGCTTGTAATATATAAATTGTACTGTATTATTTCTGATACAGTTATTTTAAGATTCCAAGATTTGTATCATTTTTGCATTCATTTCCCCTCATTAACTATCAGTACTTTCTTAATTTCCACTGGAGATTAATAAACTTTATCTCCAAAACTTTACACTTAAGGGTACACACTATTTAAGAGGGTAAGAGTACTTAAGGGTCAAGTTGTCAAGCATAATTTATTCATAAGTTACACTAATTGTTTAGTAATAAATAAAGGGGGGAATAAAAATTTTGTTTAGTTGTGAATTTATGATTAGTTGTGTTCATGCTTACATGTAGTGGTTTTATAGGATTAGAATTTAGCATGCTGACTGAAAATGCATTTAGCCTGCTTAATCTGCACTAATCATTTGCACTAATCGGCCTGCTTGCAGATAACTCCTTTTTTGTTGCCGTTTGATGCCACAGAGAGCAATGCACAGTAAGCGAGCGGCCAGACCTTCAGATGCCGAGGTTCCGTGTTGCCCGGAATGGTCACCAGGCTTTGTGAAGTTCCTGATTAGATTCTTTGTCATTAATCGGCATTAGTATTGTTTATATCACCTTCCCAGTAAACATCACCTCACTTAAGCTCCTCATTTGCTTGTTTGTATTCCTGTACCAGTAACCTGGTCTGAGCTAAGGAGCAAGTGAGAAATAATGAAGTGGTATGGCTTGAAACAAGCCAGTGAATTATCATTTTACTTAGTGTTACTGCACACAAACTGCCACGTAAACACAGACTACAGAACAATACAGAGTGTAACTGATCATTTTTATTTTTGTACTGCGCTTTCGTAATCTTCATTTTAAAAAGCATGGATGTTCAACGTAACCAGACTATCCTTCGCATTTGCACAGGCCACATCAACATGATTGGGAGTGTTAGGGGAGTTCGAGTTGCTAGAAACTCAACCCGCAGGTTGATTCTTTCTGCAAAGTGGTCTGCTGCCCTGTGCTGATACCTGTGATTATCAGTGTAACATCTACATGAAGCAGGCTGTGCCAGGAGTTTGCTGGGTGATGCTGGCTTTAAAAAGTTTATCCAGCTTTAAATCAGGTTGATCCTTTTAATGTACTTATTAATAAGTAGTGTATCAATATTTTGGTGCAGCACCTATATAATGTTTTGAACATTTGCATGCATTATGCTTGGATTTTAATTTAGTTTGCATTTAAGTTTACATGCATTGGATATAGGTACAGTAGATGTGGGATATCTCCTTTATGTGACGAGAAATTTGATGACCTTTAAAGTCTTTACATCCTATTCTCATAAGTTTCAGAGAACATTCCAATTTTATTTAGTTATTCTCTGTTTAAAAAGGTCTAATGTTAATCTAAACAATCACTCATTCCCACTGCACAATAGTTAATATTACGGAAATTACGTTACTGTTGCAAATATTTGGATGCATGGAACAGACAGTAGTGTGCAAATGACAGTACAATTTAGGTCTAATCGCATTTTTCTTTTTCTCCCATGATGTCGTGAATAGTCATACTCTACCCACGCTGAGCACAGCAGGAAATACCAGCACTTAAAGGGTTACAGCTTGTTCTCAAGCTCGGCTATAATTGGTTGGCCTGCCAGCCCCCCACCTCCCCACCTCCTCCCTATCGTTGGTACTGCAGCTAGTCCTCTGACTGAAATACCACTATCCAATCTTCCCAGGGTCACATGACACGGGAGTCCAATAGCAGCGCAGGGAAGGCCGATGGGAACGTGGCCAGCAAGCTGCAGGCGGAGATGCTTCACTTGGACCTGATCGATGCTGTGGGTGAGATTCAGGGCGAAGACGCTGCACTACCCACCACGGAGCCCACAGCAAAAGAAATAGCTCCCGTTACCATGGATACTTATCGGCCCAAGAGACCCACCACCCTTAACCTTTTTCCACAGGTGCCTCGGACACAGGTACCGTGATATCCGCCATTGCTTCTTATTTATCCGAAATCCGTTCTTTTTTTAAGGGATGAGATTAAATTTAGATTGTAGGTGGGTTGGGCAGCTTGATGGGTATACTGTCAAGCAGCATTGCGGACCATTTAAGGAGTGCCTAGATAGACAGCTGTTAATGAAAAGCTCCTTTTATATTTCAATGTGTTTTAACATTCTGTGGGGCTGTGTATGAAACATCATTGCAGAGAATGTCATCCTTTTATAAGAGGAGATGATTTTGTGTTTTACAACAAAAAGGCGGTTTGATGGCCTCAGTGAGGAATAATGTATCTGCGTGATCTGCCTTTGCCTTGCCACCCTGGGACCTCTCCTTTCTGACAATAGCATCACTTCAGCTCGAATCTCAATGAGCTCGCTGAGTGACGGGAGAATGAATACGGCCACAGATTTGCAGTCGTGTATGATGCTTCTTGGCTGTGACAATAAACAGCGGACGGGGGGCACAGCTGTGTTTTGGGCTGGAGCAGGTTGGGCTTTTGGTTCTGTTAAGCGAGGACAAGGTGTCCAGAGCCACATATCTCCCATGCTGTCATCTCTTCGGTCGCTGTCAGAGTCTGTGCGTGTGTGCAGAGCTATTTTTGTATGCGAGTTTAATGCAAAAGGATTGTTTGAGGGCAAAGAGCTTTCATGTGGGAAGATCTGTAGATCCCCAAGCAAGTGAAGGTGAGCTGTCAAGCCTAAGAAAGTTAAATCGTTAAATTAATTACCCAGTTAGGCTTGCATACTTCTCTGAATTCCTTTTCTCTGATGAATAGGGCTTTTCTTGTCCTTAAGAGTGTAATTCAGCAAATGGAGCAGCATTCGTGTGAAAATCTTAAAGCTTTGTCCTATGGCCACTCATACAGCACATTATTTGGGCAGTAATTATCCTTTAATATTCAGATACAAGCACTAGTGTTCTGTGATTTTTTTTGCAGGCCTGAAGTAGAAACTAGTCATAGACACTGTTATAATGTACCTGTATGTTGTCTAGCTAAACAGTTTAAAATTTGTGTTGATATTTTATATATCACAATATCCCACGGAACATGCTTAAATTCTGTTTCAGTCTTATCGATTACTGAAGCAGATGAGATCAAATAACAAGTGCTGTTGATTCTGCCTTTTTGTTACCGAGGTTTTGGCAGTAAATGGTTCTTTCAAAATGTCTGTTCTTATGTGACTATTATTACCAAAGGGAGGTTGTCAAACAGAACCAGATGGCAATGAGATGGGAGGCAGGAATGAGTGTTTTGCTTGGGGATGGGAATGGAGATGGGATTAGGAGAAGTAGTCAAGAGGATTGAAAGTAAAAGGGAGCCCCATTAGCTTAGGTACGGGAATATCTCCTGCATGAGGGCACTATGCCCCGTGACCCCACCCCCATTACTTTCGTTAGTTGCCACCATGATATTTATTTCTTGTCATTTGCCTGGTTTCCTCCCTGTGCCCAGCCACAGCCCCATTCTGAGACACCGTGACTCATTTCTGCAGATAGAAGTCCAGCACAGATCCATGACTTCTATGTAGTCTTCAGTTCTGAGGTTATAACTGGGGCAACGCTAATCCAGCCACATGTATTAATGTAATGAATAATTGGGAGCTGACTAGGGACGTCCAAGCCGGCTCTTATGATATAATCTTGGCCCACTCTGATTCTTGTCATCTAGAATAAGTTGGTTTCTAATATAATGATGTTGAAAGTGAAAGCTGATAAAGTGAAAAGTGCATGTTGTGTTACCAGTTGAAAGCAATACAAAATCAACTAAAAAATCTGCTCAAAAAGTCAGGCATTAGTATTGTACATATCACATGGTTAAATACTACTTGAATTTTTTTAAACATAATATGTAAATGAAAAATTCACCAAGATGCCGTATCACTACAAATAATATTCTTGCTTATCTATTCATACTGTCCCTGTGAAAAGGAACATTTTAAGTTATTCACGGACTGCTTCTCACATACGTCTTATCTAGCTAGTAGGTGAAGTTTTGGCTGTAGTAAGTGAAATAAGTTAAAATTCAAAAGCACGTGACAGAAACGTAGTGTCAGAGTATCTCATCCACTCGAGAAATGAATGTGTGGTTAGAGCCGCCGCTAATGAGAATGAACATTCAAGCTGAGAAAATAAAACATTATTTTTAGTGCAACACTGATGTTTTATTAAACCATTCACTTTGAATCTTTTACTACGTTTTGGCACATTAAGAAAAAAGATGAGGGTTGAAGGAGGCTTGGGTGTGATTTGGACGTAAGGAGGCGGAGCTGGGCTCTGCCAGACTCTGTCTGTATTTACACCCTGCTAAGGGGATCACTATTGACCTTGTGATGAGTGGCACATTGGTGTCAGGGACTGCACAGACTGTAGATAGTAGTGCAGGTGCTACAGCATTTTTGCATAAATGCATGCTTATAAAAGTCTGCATAATTACATATCTCAATATTTCCATAAAATTATTTTTTTTTAATTGATGCTGGTTAAGGATACATTCAATTTGACGCTCAGTTTTCATCTACATACAAGGGTCCTTGTTTGTCTTCATGGTGGACAAAGTATTAATGGGATTGGCTGCCTGCCAAGCCTGTGTGTAACCCTGGCTGCAGGCTTGCCTCTAAGTCTTTGTAGTCACAAAATTATTTCATGTACATTATTAAATAGAATGATACTGTATTCTTTTTATATTCGCATAAAAATACAGCTGTCTAAGAATATCTCGTTAGGATCATTTAGAAACCTTGTTTTTCCTAGTTCTTCAAAATGGCTGCCATTGTGTTTTTCTTGTAAATAATCACATTCTGTCATTGTTTCCTTTCAGTATGTATTATACTTTTATAGGTGATAAGACCTAGACCTACATAGACCTAGGTTAATGATTTATGATATTTATCATTTGAAATATGATAGAAATCATTTTTCTTTAGATCTCTCACAGTCAATCAGCCATTGGCATAACCAAGCAGGGTACCAAGCGCATGATCTTCCAGACAGTCAGAAGTGGTCGTGCATTCCCATGACTCACCCAATGACATCACTTCCCAAAAAGCAGGCTTTGTGGGCCTTCGTCATTCCCACGCCTTTCCGTTCTTCATCAATTCCACCACAGCATTGTCAGTGACATTACTATGGCAACAGCCCACCTTCACTGCCTGCTACATCACGAAGGTGCGTCAGCGATTGGAGAAGGGCTGAGCTTATATGTGGACCCAAAACAAACACCTCTGCTGTTTGTACACAGCTGCCAGCTTGTACAAGCAATATTACTCTTCTTGGAAACCCATGCTACTATATTTGTCTGTGTGCTGCTGTGCTGCTGTATTTGTCTGTCTGAGATACGCAAAGAGAGATAGATAAGTGGTGGGGTGGAAATTTGGCAGCCAGCGTTATCTTCATATGTATCTCTCAGAATGGTTTTGTGGTATTTCTACTTAATGAAAATTGAACCTAGTTAAGAAAACCACCCAGCAAATAAAAAGGTGGCAGATTGACATTTAATTTCAAGAGATTAAAATAATCATAAAATCTGTCACATTCTATATGCCTGACCCTTTTGGCTCCTTCCTAATGTGACCCTGATGAGTCACACCTGTTGCTTGTTACCCCTCGTTAGTCTCTGTTTTTAAGTACCAGTTTGGCTTGTCAGCCCCAGTCTGGTTATTAATGTCAAACCTTCTCATTTTCTGTGTCCTTCCTTGTTTCCACCAGTTTTGGTTCCCTAACGGTCCTGTTTGTTTTCAGATTTTGGCCATATAGTTCAATAAACCCCTTTTGTTTCACTAGCACACCTTTCCTCGAGTCCTTTTTCCTGCAAATCATGACAGAATCCAGTGAAGTTATTTTTCATTCATAGGCAGGTGTTATATCTGTAAAAGAAATGGATGCACAAATCATGATGTCTAAGATATCAGAATTTTATTTTGACGTATTTTGACTTTTTAGTCACGCAGATGTTGCAATGAAAATGTAAACTGGAAGGTATATGTTTCCTCAAGTGATAAGGCTGAGCATAACTACTGTATGAAAAGACAAATGTGTGTGTGATTGGGGTTAAAAGATTTAACAGAGGGGAAAATCGTCAGTCCCCTTTAAATTTGCTTGTCTGCACAGGACACAAAGGGACCTGGTTGTGTAAGCCTGTAAAAGGCCCCCCTTTTGTGTGTGTGTGTGTGTGTGTGTGTGTGTGTGTGTGTCTGTCTGTGTGTGTGTGTTCTCATTATGCTCACTCACCATCTCTTTCCCCCATAATCGAATCCCAGGACACGCTGAACAACAACTCGCTTGGGAAGAAGTACAGCTGGCAAGAGAAGGTCTCACACTCATCATCCCCACTCAAAACAGGTGAGTGTGGGATACTCACGCCATCTTTGGTTTGGGAGTTCTCTGTGCGCTAGTCTGTGTTTGAGTAGGAATTGGAGCTCCTCTCCCCATTCTGACTCTGACAGGATGGGACACATTTGCATAACTCATATAGTCAAGCCAGCACTGTTTGTATGAAAATCCCTGAGCTGATGTTGCTTGGGAGGAATGTTCATGAGGAGGAAAAACTGCTGTGTCAGTACTGACTCTTAGCTCTGTGAAAACCCAGGCAGCCAGCCTGTCAGGTGGTGAGTTTGTGGAGAATATAATTTGCCCACGTCTTGTGAAAGTGAGCATTGCTGGTAATTATGACGTGTTGAACCAGGTATTCCTACTCTTTATCCCACGTTTGAGGTTAGAGTTAGCTGTCACTGCTAAAATGGGTTTCTGTTGTTGCAATTAATATAAGCCAGCCTAATGCAGAATTTGTAGCAGAAACCAGGTGACAGATTTAAAAAGATTAGTGCTGTTAAATTCTGCAAGGTATATAGTGTTTTTTTATGTTCGATTTAAATATTTAGAGGTATTAATGCTAGTGTATATATAATAAATAACATGAAAGCAAAGAAATACCGTTATGGGTGTATTTTGCTGATGATTCAGTAAATTCTCAGACACTGTAAGGCTTTTGTAATTTTGTTTCCTCTGTAACTGCTTAAGCTGTCCTCTAAAAATACTAATGAAATCATGGCGTATTACATATTAGTAAAACAATTAGTATTAGTAAGACTCACTGGACTGTAGTAGAAAAGATGAAAGTAGTAAGATGGATGGATGGATGGATGGATAAACACCATGTTTATTATACATGTTAAGCTGCTATCCTCAGTGTTGCATGTGACGGATATTATTCTTCCAAACTCTTCCCTCACTTCCAGGCCATAACTGTTACTGATGCTGCATTTGTGTTTCACAGGAGACCTGACACCCCCACATGACCATATATGCCTGAGCGAGAAGGAGAAGGTTCAGCACAGCAGCGGCCACACCAAAGACAAAGGCACCTCCACGGACGGCCCATGCCAGAGGAGCTTGTCCACCCAGAGCAGTGGGGGCACCTATTCCAAGGTACCAGACAGGCCCCCCCCACAGCCGCCTGTGCAAGGCGGCAAGGTCAGCGGGGTGGGGGAGGCGCACCGCGAGCGTATCCGCTACCACACGGATGTCTGCCTGGAGCCCACTGAGGAGATCTACCTAACCCCAGTGCAGAAGAACTCTGACCCCATTGAGCAGGACAGGCCCTTCCTGTCTCAGCCCAGTGAGAGTAACCGCATGTCTGTCAGCTCAGACGCCGAAGGCCCCCCACCCTACCAGCCCCTCCCTGACCGAACCAACCCCTCAATTAGCGAGGAGGATGAAGTATACCAGCTGGCCACCTCCACCTCCACCGTAGCTGCCCTGGACGTTTCTGCGCGGCGGCCAGGGCTCAGGAGGGCCAGTGAGGCTCAGGATGACACCTATCTAGGGGCCGAGGCAGGTGCAGCACGGACTTCCATCAGCTCGGAGGCCAGTGGGCTCTCTTACGACTCGGTGAAGTACACGCTGGTGGTGGATGAGCATGCGCAGCTGGAGCTGGTCAGCCTAAGGCAATGCTACCAGAGCTACAGTGACGACAGCGACTCGGCCACTGTCTACGACAACTGCATCTCCTCTCCCTATGAGTCGGCCGTCGGTGAGGAGTATGAGGAAGAGGAGACGAGCAGCCTGCGGCGAGACGCCACCTGCTTGTCTGAGGATTCCACTCCTGAGGCTGACCTGCCGTTCTCCCGCAAGTTCCTCAATGTCTTCATGAATGGCCGATCGCGCTCTTCCAGTAAGTCTGACCATCAACGGGGGTATGGGCAGGGCTGGATTGGCCACCTGTCATACCGGGCATGTTCCTGGTGGGCCAATGAGTATGTGCCCCCACGTCTCAGCAGAATGTACTGTGGGGGACCCCAAAGTCCAGGGCCGGTTTTTAATCCCACTCCAGCCCTGACTACAGGACGATCAAGAAAGGAGTGATGTGACAATAGGTGCAATCTGTTTGATTACATAAATTTAGCTTTTATGTGTCTCACAGGAGTTATTTGTACTTATTTAAAGAAGGAAATAGTTTGTGTTATAGAATTAATTTAGTATTTTACTGTGCGATGCAGATTATGCCAAAAACAACGTAACAGAATAGTCATTTTACTCTGCACTGGAACAGATGTTCTACAAGATGGATGGATGAATGGTTTAATACTAAATGGACAAATCTTTATAGTAATATTCCCATAATGTATAGTATTCATAGTATTTGTAGTTTAGTATTTATATTTATAGCAATATTCCCATAATAGAACAGGATTTATAGGAAGGGCCCCTACAGCTCAGATATGTGGAACTAATCCTTTTCCATAAAGACTAGGCATAATTAGGTGCCCCAAAATGGCCCAGCTCCCAACCTCATAGCTCCTCTTGGTTCCAGAGGTGAGGCTGGAGACTGGAGGATTTGGGGCTGCTAAGCGTCAAGCATTTCTGCTAGAAACTAATCGTGAGAAATAAAAGGGCTGTTAGTACACAGACCTCATTGATATATGCTGTAGTGTCAGTGGTTCCCATCTCTGATGCCATATTGCTACAGCACTCAATATGTTTTGGGTTTTTTTTTTTTTAAATCAATGACAACATTATTTTGCATTTTGAAAGTAAAGTCACTTTAGTGTTCATATTAAGATCAATTTATTAGTTTATTAAATTAATTGGGCCACAGAGATTTCAAACAAGATTCCCATTGGCATATGGTACCTTTTATTTACATAACATTTGACTGTTCAGTGTTTTTAGCAGTCAGACAAACCAAGTAAATTAAAAATGTTAAAGATTTTCCTCAGAAATGGGATGTAGATAGTTCCCTGAACAGTATCCAATAGGGTGTTTAGATTTCTTGTTTACACTAATACAGAAGCCCCTTTGTTCTGGTCTCTACAGTACTGAGCTAGAGAACCAGCATTCTCTCACAGTCTGAAGGTTTAAAGCGGGGCTGCCCTACCCTGCCTCTGGAGACCTACCACCCTGCAGAGCTTAGGTGCAGCGCTAATTTAACATGCCTGACCCTTCGGTCGTATCTCAGTATTAGAGCCAGCCATGTTGAAGCTAAGCCATGCTTTATATTGCACGGTCAGCCCTTCATTTTGAACAAATATGGGGTGCAGTTTGTATTGTTGTTTTGTGCCCCCCCGTACAGTATTTCTCTTATTTCGTAAAAGGGCCGTCTTAGTGAGGATTGATTGTATGATCGTTGAAGGTGTATGTTTCCAGTTACCCAGACACACAGTGAGGAAAAACAATGAGATTCTGAAATGGCAGATTATTGTAATTCAATTCTTGAGTCAGGATCTGACGTTTAGGAACACGATGAGGGTGACAGTAAAGGAAACTACAGATGTGCTCTCCTGCAATGATGATATGCTGGCTTTTGTTGTGTGGTTTGCAATGTAATGTGCAGCAAAAGAGTAATGTAAAGCTGTTTAATGTACTCATTAAAATACAAGGTAAATTCATAAAATATACTACCTGATACGTAAATATGTATGGTAACCAAATGACCACAAAGTGTAGTTTTTGTCCATTAAAAGTGTACAGGAGAATGAGTTTGGAATGGAAGACATGCATTATTGTAAGGATACGCACTCAGTGATCTATGCATATATTGGTTATTACCATGCACAGTATTTAGAATTAGATAACCATAAAACTAATTTTTGCTATAAAATTGGTTGACCATAAAATCTGTTAAAATTAATTCAAGTGCTTGAAATAGCAAATTAAGAGCACAAAAAAGTAAATCGTACACATTTTAAGAATTATATGACTTTGATTTTAACACTTCAGGGGAATCTCAAACTAAATTTGCTGCACATTTTGGTACATCATGCCCAACTTTTCCATGGCCTTTTCATTAGTGTGTCTGTTACAGTTCATATAGTTATGTGATGGAAAATGGAAAATGGAAAATTTAGACATAAAAAAAATATGAATAATATAAATGTCATTTTAAGACTAAGACAAAGAAATACAAGTAACCCCCAATTGGTGGGGAAAGATTCTGCAAAGTGACATGTAAGTGGAATGTGCAATAAATGAATAGGTGTAGTTTCAAGAATTACATGTCGCAACAAGGACTCAGAACATTTGAATAAATATACATTTACTGGCTTTCCCATTTCCAGGTGATCCATCCAGTACTTCTAGAAATTGTACAGGATGGTGATTGTGAGAGGAGTATGGATTAGATGGGCGGAGCAGGTGATGGGACTGTCCGGGGAATACAATGCTGCCGTGCTAATAATCCCTCTTTCTAGTTAATTCATAGTTCCTGTATTAAATATTCATCATGGGCAGCACATACAAAAGACAGAGTTAGAGAGTGGCCCCTACCCAGTGTGTGCTGGACTTTTCCCATCGAGGACTTTGTCTTCCTGCTCTCCATATCCTCTGAACTTGCAGGCAGTTGGAGAGGATGCCCATTTACTGTAATTCTTTCACGTCTATGTTAAGATACATAGTTTAATGCAGACGGGCATTAAATGCCAGTGCTGAGATAATGATTTATGTTCATTGATCAACTAGATTTAAGGGCCTTGCTCAAGGGCCCAATAGTGAAATCACTCTGCCAGCAAAAAGATTTGAGCCAGTGACCTTCCGATCAGAGTCGTAAACCACTGAGCCACACACCCTGATACCTTTGTTTGCATATAGTTTTATTATGGGAAGATTAAGTATTAAGCATCATGTTAAAAATGCGCTAGATATTACATATCATGTATCAGGGTGGAGCGTACCTCGGTGGGTTAAGGTTCTATGTCCATGTCCAGAAGGTCATAGGTTTGTGACCAGCAGAGTAATCATGTTGCTGCTGCGCCCGTGAGTAAGGCCCTAACCCCCAGCTATTCTCAAGATCTATACCCTAAATACCTGATAAGGCATCTAGCTGCAGCAGATTTCCAACACTTGGAGTGACAAATGTTAGCATGAGGTTTTAAATTAGGAGTTTTGCTGGTGGGAGGGGGAAGGAACTCTAGGAGGACGATGAGCAGGTTACCGGGCGCATCACAACACAGGATGTGTGCGTAAATCTCTCTGTGAGCCTGAGTCACCTTGGAAAGCCCCCACCTTCCCAGAGCCTGTGCTGCTTAATATGCTTTTTCACCCCCTCCACTCCGGCACATGTCCTGCCTAGGGGAGCAGAGATGGGCTCTAATTATGTGTGAATTACTCTGACATGGATGCGTGTGTGTTTCTTCTTTTTGTGGGGGGAGAAAAAAGTACACAGCCCGAGGAAGGCAAACCATTTATTATAAAGAAATGCATAAAAATACACTTTTCAAACTGTGCCAAGTTCCTAATTTTAATAATTCAGAGTAGAATGCTTTTAAAATATATTTGCAAATTATGTCATTATTTGATCATGTGGGGGTGTTCATTATTTAACTCACTGTTCTAAAACAGCCTGTGATGCTCCAAACTGGTCTGTGCTCTCACTTCCTCAGTGTAGGTCCTGAATTTGTTGCAAACCAGTTTTGCATGGATTTTAGAAATGCAGTATCTTTAACTGTGATGACAGATGTGGACCGAGGCTGTGATGCTGTCACTGCTCTGTCTTGGTTTTGCCTGTGATGATGATGATGTGTCTGTGATGTGCACACAGTCTCTCTACAACCTTCCCCCAGGTGCAGAGTCATTTGGGTTGTTCTCTTGTTTCATCAATGGGGAGGAGAGGGACCAGAGTCACAGAGCAGTATTCAGGTGAGTCCATTCCAAAGACCCCAGATGTTGAATCGGGGGAATATCGACGAGCCTCGTCAGCACTTTGTCCAGCGCAACACATATCAAGTATCATACACTGCGCTCTCCGATGCCAAAATCCAGCAAAAACTGCTTCGTAATAGGCTTGTATTTCCTTTCCCATAAGTACTTTCTGTCAAACATGAAAAGGAAACACAAGAGATTTAGCTTGAGCCCAATCTAATATGCTTCACTGGCTCTTGGCCTTTGCATTTCCAGGAAGTGGAACCAATAAATCTCTATCTGCGATGGCAGCAATGGGTGAGGCTCAGGTGAAAGAGTAAGATTCCACAGCTGCAGGCTGTAAGCACAGAGCTGCACAATCCGCTTCTGTGCCGTGAATTAAGGATGAGGTAAAAACAGGGTTAAGCTGTCAGTCATAAGTTACGGTGATAATCAAAGGATCTTGGCATTACATTATAAAATGTCTACACATCAATTCCAGCTCAGACCTCCATATTGTTTTTAAAACACAAAAGTTTAATGATTGAAGCTCTATTGAGTAGACAGTATTTAGTTCACCAAGGCTTTTGTGATTTGGTCAACGTGTTCAGGCCATGTCCCTGTGCACTCTGTCACAAGAAAACTACAGGGTTCCTGCACAGTATGGAGAAGTATTGAATTTGATTTTTTTTGGTGTTTTCCAAGTCTGGATTAGTATAGAAAAGGGAAAGAAAATATTTCAGAAACATTTCCAGACTATTATAACATATATTCTAATCAAATCTTATGAATGTGGTTTTTTTTAATGTTTTTGATGATATCACTGATGTGAGCTGGTTGTTTGTGGCAGAATGTGCACTGAGTTCACATCTAAGAGCAGCATCCCAAGCAAAGGACTAGGGGTTGGTTTATGGGCTGCACGCTTGAATCATTTCCAGCAAGAAAGAATGATGTAGGCCGCTTTGTAATTTACAATGCTTACTGTGGGGAAATGCGAGTTCTCATCCTTTTTTGCTTAACCAAATCTTGTAACTGGTTGGCTAAGGATTCCAAATGTTAACAGAATGCAAAATGCAGAGGATGTGTAAAGTTCGACATTTGGAACCTGAGTGAGTTCTTACCACATAGCAGGCAGAAACATTGACATCTAGTCACAGTCAGTGGAAGATCTTGGCGAGTGTAAGATGGGAAATTTACCAGGGTGGCATCTTCAGGGGCGAGGGGGAGACCACCACCTAGCCCTGACAACCACCCGAAACAGTCTGGAAAAATATGGAATTTTGGAAAACAAAATGTGTGGGGACCCTGGGAAAAAAAACAATGATTGATATGAATTAGTGCTCCAAGAATACCTATATTTGGAGTAGGTAAGGATTATGACAGCCATTTTTGTTTTCTACTTGTTTTGTAATAGAACCCCATTAACAATTATACAATTAAAAGCCAAAAGCTCAGCAGGCAGATTACACACAAGATCTGCTTTGTGTGCTAATGGTTCAATCCCAGCTCAGCTCCAGCCGGAGCATCCTCCTTCGGAATGATGGTTGGTGTCATTTGAGGACCTGACCTTCCCACCCCTGCCTGACCCCCCCGACCCGCTCACTATGGGCCTCAGGTTTGTCCCACGCCATGGTGATGAGTTGGAGCTGGAAGTTGACGACCCGCTGCTGGTGGAAGTGCAGGCGGAGGATTACTGGTATGAGGGCTACAACATGCGCACCGGTACCCGCGGCATCTTCCCGGCCTACTATGCCATTGAGGTTGCCAAGGAACCCGAGAGCCTGAAAGGTGAGGCTGCCATGACAACTGGTCATCATTGCCAAGAAATGTTGTGTTTATGGGGAAATTCTATTTAATAATATGAATTTACTTTGAGTTCCATTGTGTAGGTTTTCAGGGATACCTGCTGTGAATATCAGTATACATGCTGATTATAATGTGCAACATTTTGCCACAGCTGAGCTTTCTAATCTGCGGCTGTTTGTCCTACAGAGCGAAGCAGTGACTGGGTGGACAAGTTCAGGGTGAAGTTTCTGGGCTCCGTCCAGGTGCCATACCACAAAGGGAACGACATCCTCTGCGCTGCAATGCAAAAGGTACTGTGGGATCATGGGAGAAACACGGGGAGCAGGAGAGCAAGGGGGATGTGAGGGCTTACTGCACACTTCTTGGTATTAATGTGAGGTGTGTGGGTCTTTTAAGGCTAATGTGCTTGCAACCTGTTCCAGATTGCCACCAACAGAAGAATGACAGTGCAGTTCAATCCACCCTCATCCTGCATACTGGAGATCAACATAAAAGGAGTGAAAATCGTGGTGCAGAATGACTACAGAGTATGTCACCACGTTGTAATAGTTTCATGTAACCTTTTATGCTGCCGGTTTTTACTGAAGGTGTTGCACTTGACATTAACGTATGACAATATATAGTTAAATTTAATTTGATTTAAGATATAGTATATTCTAATGCAACAGATCAGTTCTTACTCTTTGAATTAGCTTCACTTCAAAATTGACTAAAATCGCATGATGTCTAAAAATCATCTTTTGACCAGCTCACATAAGGTTGCTTACGTTAAGCTCGACACATCAAGGAAGGTGGATACTGCCCCCATGTGGACAGTGAAATACAATATAGCCTGTAATGTAATAGTTCAGTTGCGTAATGTTCACTGAGTGGCAATCCGTATGTTCTGAACAGCCTAGGGATTTTATCTTATTTGCGAGGTGAGTTTGCCGGTCACAGACCCTGAATGATGTGCTGTAGACATCTTGGGATAAGAATAAGTGTTGTATGGTGCATCTGAGAACGTTATGTCATAACGGGGGGGGGGGGGGGGGCAACACCCGCGACAAATTTTTTAATTGCAGAGGGGTCACACTGTACACTTTTT
>JAODJX010000089.1:130506-147367 GCA_026776945.1 Isichthys henryi
GACACTTTGATAAGTCTTCACAGATCCTGCGCCAGAACATCTGAGTAGGTGGACAGAACCAAAAAGCATGGATGTAACTGTCAGGTGTGTTGCCTTGACAGTGTGAGCAGTTGTTAGAAGACGTAAAACCCATCCCTTTATTAAGAACAATACCACAAAAATTAAAAGCAATACCATAAAAGTTAAAGAAATCCGGTAGAATTAAATACAATCCGGCAAAATTAAAGGCAATAGGGAAAAAGCAAAAACAATAATGAAAAGCATTTTCTTTTTTCTCTATCTTTATTTTTTGTTATTTGTATTTATTTCCTTATTCTTTTACAGATTTATTCTTTTATGGCACTCCTGTGACTCCATGCTGCATGCCATCTCTCTGTAAAATGTTGTTAAGAACAGTAGATTATGATTAATGATATCTATGATAATATCTTATTCTATATATTTTCAATTAATTTAAGTATAAATTATGAGGCTTTGACTTCCAGTAAATATGGTCAATCTGAATCTTTAAATATTTGATAACAAAACTGAATAATTTTACACATTACATTGGTGACTTAATTGTAACGGGTAAACCACAATTGATAAAAATATTAGAAATATTTACTTAAAAACTGAACAGGGGCATGGGTAGATTTGCCAGGTCAGTGAGTATTTTTGGGCAAAGACAGGGAACCAGCTATGGTGATGTACATTTTGGCAAAAGGGAAAGGAAAAGAGGACCAGATGGTGAATTTTCTAGAACAGTGGACAAGCCCTATGGTAAAAATGTTAAAAAGCAAGACTCTTCACTTAACCCTATTAACCCTAAGTAAAATTATTAATCGTCTCTATGTTGTGATCAGAATTCGGCAAAAAAACTTTTAAGTATATACAGTACAGTGCTCAGCATAAATCAGTACACCCCCCTTTGAAAAGTAAGATTTCAATCAATAGCTCAATGAACACAAGAAAAATTTCCAAAATTTTGTCAAGACTGGGATTTGTAGAACTTTTGCTTAACTCATGAACATGAAAGTGCGGTTAATAATATAACTTAGATTACAAAATCTTCAGTTTTACTCAAATCAGCTGATGCAAAAATGAATACACCCCACAACAAAAAAGTACTACATCTAGTATTCTGTATGACCTCCCTGATTTTAAACGACAGCACCAAGTCTTCTAGGCATGGAATAAACAAGCTGATGACATATCACACCATCTATCTTTTTCCATTTTTCAAGAATGACCTCTTTTAGAGCCTGGATGCTGGATGGAGAGTGATGCTCAACTTCTGAAGTCTCTTCAGAATTCCCCATTGGTGTTCAGCTGGGTTGAGATCAGGAGACATGCTTGGCCACTGACTCAACCCTGTTCTTCAGAAATGCAACAGTGGCCTTAGATGTGTGTTTTGGATCATTGTCATGTTGGAAAAGTGCACAATGACCAAGGGCATGGAGTGATGGTAGCATCTTCTCTTTCAATATAGAGCAGCACATCTGTGAATTCATGTTACCATTAATGAAATGCAGCTCCTTCACACCAGCAGCACTCATGCAACCCTGCTGCCACCATGTTTGACTGTAGGCACCATACATTTTTCTTTGCACTCTTCACCTTTGCGACACCATACAGTTTTGAAACCATCAGTTTCAAAAACATTTATCTTGGTGTCATCACTCTGGAGTATAGAGTCCTAGTAGTCTTGATTTTTTTCAGCATGAGCCCTGGCAAGTTGTAGGAGAGGCTTACTTTGTGGACACCCATGAATGCCATTCCTCTGCAGTGTACGCCGTATTATGTCATAGGACAACCACCCCAGTTTGGCTTTCACCTTCTTTAGCTAACTGCAGTGAACTTGCATGGGAATTTTCTTCAACCCATCAGAAGACGCACCTGTCAAGGTGTTAACTTCCGTGGACGGCCTGGACATCTCTGTGAGACGGTTGCAGTTCCATCTTTCTTAAATTTGTGTACCACTTTTACTAAAGATTTTTGACTGATAAGTAAAGCTTTGCTGATCGTCTTGTAACCTTCACCTTTCTTGTGTAAAGAAATTATTTTCTTTTTCAGGTCTTGTGACTTTTCTCTTCCATGTAGTGCCATTGCCTGACAGCGTGGAATGGGAAGGGGTTTCTTTGTTAAGTAATGCCATTTTATAGTCAAAACATCTGTTTAATGAATAATTAGACTCACCTGTGGTTGATTTATTGTTAATGAGAATTTTGTAGTCTAAAATTTAGCTTTGCTCTTAAGACTTTCAATGGGGTGTACTCATTTTTGCAACACGGTCTTGAATGAATTTGTTAGGACATTTATTTTTTTGTGTGAGCAAATTAACACATCTTGTTTGCAATTAATGGCCGACATTTGTGGGAGTATTTTTTAGTATAGTATCCCGCAGAAAATTGTGATTCTGAGAGGAAACTGAAGGTTTGATGTCAAATCTGTTGAGGTGTGGTCATTTATGCTGAGCACTGTACATGCTACACTGGTTGTTTGAGAAGACCAACCCACATACTGCAGAAAAGTAGACAACAGGAGCATTTCTATCTTTTTAGAGGCCCTACTTGGGAGGCCCCCCATCAAGAAAATTGATGATTATTTCCTTGACAACATAGGTAATTCAGTGGCCCTAGGCAACTGTCTACTCAATGGCTAGAGGTAACACTAATCACTTCACAGAAACTAAAGCTTGTATCAGCCCACTGATCAATGAAGTTGTCTCAAATGAACTCTTGATGTTTTCTGGGACCCTTCTATCACTTCAAGCTAATGCATACTGATCCAAAGAATAATGCTGAGAACTGGAATGTCTCATTTAAGCTTCTTTCAAAATGTTTATGTCTTAAGTTGATCACAAATATGATATTCTAGTCATTGTTTGGAACCCCAAGACTTCTGAACTAGTCAGATTAATTGACAACTCTATTATTGTGAACCACAAATGTTCTTCTCTAAAATTGTTTCAGAACCACAAATTGTATGTTGTTAAAATTCTTTGGGTTTTTCTGATTATAGAATGTTTTTTGTTACTACATTGAACAAAACAGGAAAACATGCTCATGGGAATTTTACCAATCAGATTTTAGCGGAGGTGGGTCTAAGTAACTAGAGGAGTGGAGACCAAGACACATGCTTAGTTAGTCCCACCTGCTTTAGTTGCTTGGACCCACCTCCTCTACAATCTGATTGGTTAGTTCTCTGAACCAGTCATTTTTCATTCGGCCCTCAGAACATTTTTGTGTAAGTAAAACTCTCAGCTGAAAAAATTCATTGTGTTTTAAAAGTGTAAAGATGCAATGATGTAATTGATAATTACTGTGGCATTTCAACTTCATCGATCTGTAATGTCAGAATTGACTTTTGGGGGCAGCATCCTCTTTAAGGATAAAGATATTTCGAGTTCCAGATTATGTTCTATCACATTTACATATTGCAGGAAAGTAGTAGTGCCAGCACACATATTTCTGAAACATAGGATGATAGAGGGAGGATCATGAATGTTCATAAAGGATGGTCCCAAACTGATGATACTTCTGCGACGATTTTGGAAAACTCGGCCCTTCGCTGTAGTGTAGAATGATCTCTCTAATGGTTATGATAATCTTTGCGTCCAATGCTTTTGGGAAACACCTCTCTTTTACAGCTCAAAAAAGTCTTTTTTTTATTGCTAGCTATGTTAGTAGTGGTCAAGACTGTAGCTAACTAGCTAGCTAAATAAAAAGTAATCTTAGCCTTAGATTTGCAGGATATATTGGAAAATAAAAGAGTGACCTGCCAGCCAGATTTAACAATGATACAGTATATAAATGTGCTGCGGGCTGGTACTTAGAGACCTCTTCTAAGTTATGAATGAACCAACAAAATCCGTCATCCTCCACTATAGTAAATGGCTGATCATCCACTTCAATCATCTCCATTGTTCTGTGTTTAGCTGTTGTGCTACTAACTTTGAATATTAATAAAGTTTAAATATCTTCTGGACATATCGGTCAAGATTGACACTTCAGACCAATAACAATATCTCGATTTTTAATGAATCTCAGATGATACAGATATGTTGACTACAGGATAAATGTAACAACATTCTGCTAATCTGCTCTCAGCAAGTTTCACCATCGGCAACCAGAGACATTTATTGTGAGGGAATTTAATTTTGTCACTTTGTCCTCACCAGTAGTGAGACATAAAAAACTGGTGCAGCTCTAGACCACCTGATTACATTAAGACGAGTCACACAAAGTACTAATGATTTTTTTGGAGAGGTGTGGATAGCGTGCATGGTAGGTTTGAGTGGTATTATAGCAATATATTAAATTTTCTGCAGAATATTAATTTGGCAAAATTTATTATGGGCAACCCTCACCCATATGTATGATACAGCCAAACCTACTGGGCTGGAGATATAGATCGGGGGGTTTGGGAGGAGTAGTGATTTGATAGAGGAGAGGGGTTAAAGGGGCCATCCGTTGTTGTCATTTTTTGTCAACTTCTTTGCCATTTGTAGGCAGGCTTATCTTAACTAGTCTAGCATTATAATAAATATCTAAATTGAATTCCAAAGTTAAAATACTAATTTAACAAACAATGCTGCAGTGGTGGAAATGGCCATATATATTTCCCCAAAGTCCAGGGAGTACAATTATTTTTTTGTAGAGTTCAAATGACTATTTGTGTATTATCAGTTACTTTGGCTTCGAGTACAAAGTACTGTACACTATAACTGGACTGGCACCTTTTAAATATTCCAAATGACTGATATGAGTCAGCTGGGGTTTAACTCAGTTTTGTCAGTTCTGGTAACACTGCAGTCACTGGAATATTGACTTGGTTTTGGACGTTATAGTATGGGGTATAGAATTTGTTAGGGGTAGAGAATTTCTCTATTATTTTAGGGACACAAGGTGCCGTAGATAAACACAATTGAGGGAACGGTGAGGACACCGGCACTGCTGCCAGCAACCAGAACACTAATGCCACAAACACAATAGCACCTACAGCAACAAGCATAACATTCACCACTTTAACATACAATGCAACTAATTAATGCTCAACTTGCCATCCAGGGCTGACGCTTTCACATATATAAAGGGTGAAACACAGGTAGAGCACACGAGGACAATCAGGGCAGGATAATTGGTAATTAGACACAATAGAGTAACACAAAAGGTAAGCCAGACAGTACCTCCCCAACACAAGGTACGGCAAAGACCATACCACACTGCCACCTGGCCAGCCTGATTACTGGTCTGCGGTGGCCTTGGGATGGTACAGCAAACTGGACAGGGCTCTGCTGCCTGGCAGGAAACCCTTCCTAGGTGCTGCTAACTGGTTGGCATCTACCTCAAGACTGAAGAAACGGGGAAGACAGGGGCCATTACTGTCTTCAACTGCTCTGCCTTTACCATTAGAAATATACACATAACCTAAACAGCAAAAACAAGCCAGCCAAAACCACTGCTTGGTTTATTTTGAATTCATTTTTCCCTCTTGAGGTCAAATTAATATTTCACATCCTTTTCCTGGAAAACTGTTTGCTGCTACTGTTACTATTCGTAGGGATCATACCAAGCTATCATTTCAGTAAATCTTTCCTCACTTAGCCTAAGGGGTGAAATGCCTGATACTTTCCAATTGTGCAGTTGGCAGAGTGTTCAAAAGCTTCCTGCACATAAGGAACAGCAGTGTACATTTTTAGGCACCACAGTGGGCTATAGAGCTCAGTCTTACCCATTGCTTAGACAGTGTATCCTCCTACAACACTGTGGTTCCCCCACAATTCCATTTCAACCTATCATTGATGTGCCTTTGAATAACATATAATCTGTGGCGGGATTACTATGGAAGAATTACTTCCATGAGCTACTATCTGAAAGTGCTTGATATAAAATCTTCAGCTGTTGCATATATATATATATATATGTGTGTGTGTGTGTGTGTGTGTGTGCGTGCGTGTGTGTGTGTGTGCGTGCGTGCATGTATAATTTTCACCTTTTGAAAGCTAGCAAAAGACAACTTAATCCACTGCCTTCGGGGCTCATGGCAGACTAGTACACCAGCCCAGTGGCTGAAGAATGACACCAAGATGTTCATGTTGAAAGTCTTGTATCACTTTCTCTAAAAGGCAGTCAGACACACCAGGCATCACTTATCAAGCCCAGATCCGGGAATTAGAGAGCTGGCCAGTCCGTGTCTGTTCGACAATTTGAAATATATATCCAATCCTTGAAGTTCCACTGTTTCAGAAACAAATGTGAACTGTGAACCTGAGATTGTGTACTGCATTTCTGTATGCCTGTTCTAATGAATGATGAAAAAATGCTAAAGCCTAAGGGTGTGAGTATATGGTTCAAGTGGGGGTGAGAGAAGAAAAACACAGAGACAGTGTCATACTGAGTGGGCAAAGCATTGTGGGTAGACATTGTCTAATTCTGAATGTATTTGCTCCATTCACATTCTTTACATTTTACTCTTTAATGTATGCTGGCATATCTTGTGTTGTAGATTGCACTGGTATTTAGGCAACACACAGGATAATGTCCATCTATCGATCCTTAGACCCTTGTCAAATACTAACTAAGCCTTGATTCGGGTTTAAACCCTTTCCTTTAAAAGTGTATTGTTTGAGTCATTACATCGCAAAAAAATATGCAGCAAGAAATGATATACTTCCAAGAAGCGTTTCCCAAGCACAGATACAAGCTTAGCTAGGAACAAGAAAATGCTAAGCACTCACGAGCCAATCACAATCAACCAAATGCAAGACGGCAGGCCTTGTCAGCGAAGGCATTTGAAGATATTTGTTGACACAAGAGTTCCCTATGCATCACCCAATTTGACAGAACGTGTGTGTGGTCCAGGTATGCCTTACTTTGTGGGGACCAAATCTCCCCACAACGTGATGAATACCCTTTTTTTCACCTTATGAGGATCAGTTTTGGGGTGGCATGGTGGTGCTGTGGTTAACAGTGTTACCTCATACCTCTGGGACCCGGGTTCAAGTCTCCGTCTGGGTCACATGTGTGCGGAGTTTGCATGTTCTCCCCGTGTCGTTGTGGGGTTTCCTCCAGGTACTCCGGTTTCACAGTCCAAAAACATGCTGAGGCTAATTGGAGTTGCTAAATTTCCCGTAGGTGTGTATGTGTGAGTGAATGGTGTGTGAGTGTGCCCTGCAATGGGCTGGCCCCCCATCCTGGGTTGTTCCCTGCCTTGTGGCCATTGCTTCCAGGATAGGCTTCGGACCCCCCACAACCCAGTAGGATAGGTGGTTTTGAAAATGGATGGATGGGACCAGTTTCCTGGTCTCCACTCCATTTTATAAAAATCTGTGGATGTATCTGTGACTCTTTGTTTGAGTACTTATGGCTATGGTTAGGGCTGGGTAGGGGTTAGGGTTATCATAGTTGGCATTAGCATTTTGTGTGTGTGTGTGTGTGTGTGTGAGTGATGGGGGGAGCACCTCCTTACTGAAAAAATAAAGACATAAAAATCAGACTAAATAACTAAATTTCTGTAGTGGTAACTCTTCAATTAAAAAACACATTAAATCAAAGATTTTATCTGGGCACAGCAGCTAAGAGAAGCACGCAATACACTTATAAATATGCCATTAAATATCTTAAATACAGCAATTGTCATAGTATCAGTTTCATAAATATTTGTATAGTAGTACTTTGCGTTAAACTGTCTGTGCCCCCTCCAGGGCACTCTATTATAAGGCACTCTGTACTATTAGTGTTAAAAATATGAATCATATCAGTGACATTTTAAGATACTGGCTTTGAAACATACACAAAGAAAAAAATATAGGGAAAAATCCTGTAAATTGGCATGTAAGTGGAATGTGCAATAAATTAATAGGTGTAGTTTCAGAGTTACATGTCACAATAAGGACTTGCAGTATTCAGGTAAAAACATTTATTGACATTCGCATTTCCAGCTGATTCATACAGTCATTCTAGAAATTGTATAGGTTGGTGAGTGTGGGAGGAGTACAGATTAGATGGGCAGTGCAGGTGATATGGCTGTCCTGGGAATACAATGTGTCATTCTGACAGCCCCCCTTTGTAGTGTAATGACTGATTTGTTGATTGATTGAGACATCAGGGTTCCTACTGGTCTTCAGGAACTACGTGTAATCTGATATAGGAGTAGTATGTAGCTGCAAGTATTACAGTGATTCCCTGTTGTAAACAATGCAATTGATGTATGTAAAAAGGTACTTAACATGAATTGCTGCAGCTAGGGCTGGGAAAATAAATGAATTTTAATTTCAAAATACGATTTTGACCAAACAAATGATTATCACAACAAAATAATCGAGATAAAACAATTATTTTGCCACGTTTCATTTCACAATGATGCTCCCATTTTGTCTTGCTACAAATCCAAACCTCGTTCCAGCCAATTTTTGTTTGTTTTTCAGTTGAATTATATTTAGAGTTGAAGGAAATCCACTGTTAAAAAGGGAATTTTTTAAAAAAGTTCAATACATGCATGATATTTCCATATTCAATGAGTAATCGTATTACATAATCCTCATCTCAATAAAATAATCAGCAGTTAGTTCCGACCAATAAATCTGATTGGACAATAGGTGTTATAACCGCACTTGGACATTTCACATCAGCTGTATCACTCCGCTTTACAGGTATATCTAAAAACATCTCCACAATCTCCATCGGTGGTGGGCTGGTTCTCGCTTGATGTCTTTTGAGAACCTGCCCGCGTTTCCATTGGTTTCAACATATGCAGAAGTGAGACTAAAGTAAAGGTTCATATGTATTCTGTTTTGTTGGATTTATTTTGATCTGTTTTGGATTTTAAGTTTTTATAAGCTGCCAAAACGAAAAGAAAATTTTCAGAGTATCATACGCTGCGTCCTGTTTCTGCTGCCTGTATCCACAAAGACCGCGCAATAAAAGCGTCTGCTAATAACTGAAGTTTGTTGTCCATCTCATGATCTCTTCACCACTCGAGCACCACAGTATTTTATTTATTAGACCCACAGAATGGTTTTAATTTACAATGAAAAGTTATTCCACTAATAAGCTGGCTAGTTCTTTCACTGCTGGCACCGGCGATATTAGACAAAACTTTATCGGTAATCTTTTCTGGGTATGAGGAAGTTTTGGACGTGATAGCCTGTCCCCCTTTCACTGACGTTACAAGAAATATTTTTATTTGTGGAGGAAGCCTCGTGCCCACAACCGATGACTTTTGTCATTATTAAGCAGCCCCTATATTAATGCATTGTGCACACAGAATACTTGTGTTGTGTATGCTTAGAGAATGCTTAGACTTGACTTTATTGATTCCTTTGTGGGGGTGGGCAATGCTAAATCGCTAACAATGTAAAGAACGTCCATTTGTAGTTCTGTAACAGAATGGCATTGATATGTTTTATTACTGTATTAATAAATTGCTGCGGTGCTCCAGCATCCAAGCGAAACCACAGCTAGCAGCTGTCTTCATTCCCCTCCCAGCAGCCTTGCTTTAATGGGGCCACAGCTGGGTGGCTTTATTAGCCACCATCTGTGGGCAATTGCAGTTGACGCCCCATGTGGCCAATGCTGTTATCACTGTTATTGGGATTCTGACTGAAGACAATTATAAAAGGCTTTGTTTAAATTTGGCACTTAAGACTTATGATAGCTTATTTCATTAAATTTATGTAAATGTCTTGCTTGCAAACACATCACCTTGGAGGCTGCTGTCTGACCTACTCTGGGGACGATGTATGTGTATATATGTGTGTGCGTGTAATCTTTGCTTTTTCACATACATTTCTCTGATTAAAATCATGTTGAAAAATAACTTCAGACGACACGAAAGTATAAAATATGGTACTGGTAAAAGGTCACTGCTGAAATCCAGAACCACATACCACAGAAACTGGAGAACTTACGGCTCCAGAGGTACACCTTGTGTCACTGAAGCCAATTTGCAGACTGTAATTTGCCGAGGAGGGAAAGGGCAAGAGGAAGGAGTGCTGGACTAAACAAGGCTCTGGGGTATAGTGCTGCAGCCACTGGAGCAAGCGCAGCCTGTCATGGGGACGGCCCTCCTGTCAGGTCCCAGCCCAGGTCCTCTCCACTCACACAAACCTGAGCTGTCAAGGGGCAATATAAAAGCAGAACACCTGTGGACCCAGCTCTTATCCACAGCAGCAAACCAAAAGTCACTTTCGAACAGGAAGTATGGATCTGTTACACTTCAGCATCAGGAGGTCCAGCTCTCTGCATCTCGATGAGTCGCACATGCCAGCCAGGCTAAATGAACAGTCAACTGTGAAGCAGGATATGTCCCAAGTAAATGGAATAAGAGGCTTAAAGGGCTTCCAGATTCCCTTGGCCATACATTAAATCATGCTGACCCGTAAGGCTGCCCTGGGATTCTTTGCTGTCATTTCCACAGTTGCTCTAGGGAGTTTATGCTGGTAAAAACTGCAGACATTGTAATGATGTTGGTTGTAATATCATAGTATGTCAAGGAAACATGATACCATTTCCAGATTATTGATTTGGGCATAGCAACCATAGTTAGAACATTGCTCATAGGCTTCCTCCAAGTGTGGACTTTTTGACTCAGTTTTCATATATGGATACTTCCTTCTGCATTGGTTGTAACCAAATAAAGGATGCATTTACTGGTTTTTAAAATTTTGGTCATATGCAGAGCAATGTTCACTTTTTGGTATAATCACAATTATACAAAAGGCATGGTCCCTTCATGTCATTTAAAGTGAGAAATGGAAGATCGAGTCATGCTTCTTCCATTGACTCATTCTGCTCTGGGTCAGGGGGAACCGGAGTTGATGCCATGCTGCAGAGGGCACAAGGCAAGAGTACACTTTGGATAGGATACCAGTCTATTACTGAGCACAAACGCATGCATATATTCATGCTTTATGGGCAGTTCAGAGACACCTATAGGAAGGAATCAGTTATGAGACATGGTCAGGGACAATCACAGAGCTGCTCAATAGCATAGGGGTGATTTACTGAAAGAAAACTTGACAGAAAAGGAAACATAAAGTGACCATGAGGGGTCAAAAACAAATGGCAGGAAGTCATTAAGACTACACTAAGCACCGGGAAAGGCTGAGGGAAACACAAGAGGCACCACAAACAGCACTTGCACAACCGGGTAACACGCAGGTCACAGACGCAACGACCAACAAGAGCAAGGGGCAGGGGCAGGCACAGATATATACTAATGACAAGGGTTAAAAGAGGCGCAGGTGTGGATTATTAACAATGAAGCCGTGAGGTAATAGGAACTAATGTGAAACAAGACATAACAACAAAACAAGAGACCAATGGGGATAAGAAAGAACGTATAAGAACCCTGGGGAAAGTCCATCCATCCATTTTCCAAACCGCTTATCCTACTGGGTTGCGGGGGGTCCGGAGCCTATGCCGGAAGCAATGGGCACGAGGCAGGGAACAACCCAGGATGGGGGGTGTGAGGCAGCAGAATTTCAAGAATTTATTATGATTACTAGAATAAAATGAAAAACAAATTGCATCCAATTTTGAAACAGCTGCTTATTTCTTCAAAAGACTCCAATGGATTTGCTTAGAAAGCTTAACCAGAAAAACTTTGAAATACAGTCATTAAAAGAAGATAAGATGCTGGTGTATAAAAGTGCTCCACCAAGTGCCCAGTCCCTGGACTGGTTTTCAATCACAACTTTGTGCCATTTCCCAGTGAAAGGTACAGTGTGTATCTCAGAAAGAAGAAAACTGGTAAGTGAGAATACAATGACTACTGCTTAATCAGGCAGGCACTCAAATGCTACTTATACAGAAGTACTGTAACAATTCCTGAAATTCCTGTGAAATACAGCAGCAACTGCTCAGCCATGCAGTGGTTGCACGTTTATAACAGAATTACAATATGATAAGGCAGTTGATCTCCTACCAGTGGAAAGAATATTACAGTGTTCATTAGCAGGAAAGTCCTCCACGACTGAAGCCACCATGTTTCGACAAGCAATCCTGTGCCAGCAGAAGGCTTGGCAGCTTAGTGGTTGGAGATGTTGCCTGGCCGAATTCTCTGGAAGCCTTATGGTGCATGGTGTAAGCCTCACTGCCCATCAAAGTGATGAAAATGGGAAACAAATTACATTCATGTCTAATCAATCACATTTATTTGATTTAAGAATTTACTGATTGTTTTAAGTCACAACTGATCTACTTTGATCATTTGCTGGCCTATTATTGGTTTATAGCTGCTGTAACTGAATAATTCCCGTGTTGTAAAAATCCTAGAGATGTTATACAAACATGATCTTGTTACAGGTCCATTACAGCTTTGATTAAAGGATACAAACAGGTGAATGAAATTTTTGAAGACAATAACCAGATATATTGTATATTGGAATTTATCCAATAAATGATTAATTATTTACACAATTTGGTTACTTGAGGATACAAATCATTATCAATATTTTGTTCCATCCCTTTTGGTATCTGTGACATAAGAAGGCCATTCTAAATGAAATTAAACTATATAAGTGTGCATGTGTGGGCGCGTGCATGAGTCCATGTGTTTGTAGATGTGCTATATTTACACTTTCATTCTAAATATGGAACGAGCCTGAAGGATCGTATTGTGAAAGTTAAACAGATTTTCTTTGATCTTTTGCCTCCTGCGGTTTGATTCATAGACAAGGTGCCATGTGTGTTTTCCAGTGCTGGTAAGAAGAAAAATGTTTTCAGCTGCCTATAGCCTTCAGCACTTGAACACATTTGCACGATACTCTTCTAAATCCAAAAACAAGGACTGCAAATAATGTTGCTGTTAATACATAGTCTCATGAATATATAACTGGAAACATGGAGGAAATTATTTGGTATTAATGAAAAGTTAACTGTGGAAAAACTGAATCGCCCATCTCTAAAAAAAATGTGACTCTATTACATACATACATTTGAAAGATGTTATTATTATTATTTTTTAAAGAACAGTACTAAAGCATTTATTATTTGGACATGTTTTAAATTAGTAATATTAAACACACCTTGTATCTTTAATTATATTTTATTGTTGAAATGTGGGCTTCGCTCTAATAAAACAGCACATATGTCATTTTGAGCTTTGATTTGGGGAACAGCCTCTTAGTCCTACATTAACATTAATCACACAGACCGAAACATATCAGCCAAGCAGCCAAACTTGGTAATTATGCGATACCTAAATCAGACCATCGTGTGTGGTAATACCGAATGAAGTATGCACTGAAATAGGGAGAAAATGAGAAAATGGGTAGAGGAAAAGCCTGCGTTTTAAAACCCACGCCATGGCTTGTGCTGTATAGAGGAGGCCTGTGTGCACAGCTGCCTGTTCTGGCAGTTTATGCGTGCCTTTGAATCTGTGTGTGTTGGTTTATATCATGGCCTGGGTGAGGTCTACCTCCATGCCAGTTTACACTGGTCAGTGAGAGGCTGCTCTGTGGTTACGGGAACGTGAGCGGCTTCCTATTGTAGACAGCTGGTGTGAAGGTGACTGCCTGCTTACCGTTTGCTCTTCCTAAAGGAGCAGGCATGACTGTAAGGCACTGATTAACTGCTTAAAAGCAGAACACTGTAGATTAGCGCTCGGTGATACTGGACAAAATTTAAATTTCGCAATGTGAATTTTTTTTTGCGATAAATATAAAGATATTTACAAAGCAGTACAGTTAAAAATGTACCCATAATAAGTTACAACCAAATAAAACTTATCTACCAATAGTGTCAAATAAGTTGACATGAGGTATGACAAGGTGGTATTGATACAGGATGTGCCAACAGTATTGCAGTATTGTTTTTTCTCAGTATTGTCTCTATGGAATCCAAAATATTTCCATATAGCAGAAGGATAATGTTTTTTAGTGACCAGGGGAGTACCTTAACTCCAAATTGAATGAGTCTGAAAAAACAGAAAGGCTGATTATGACTTCGGAGCCTGAGTTTACTTAAGTTTGGCTATGTTAATTCCAGCTGAAGGGCGGTCTGGAACAACAACAAAAAGACATAATCAGCGGCTCACTAAAAAAAGGATTTTCCAAAGAAAGAGGATGCCAAAATGGTACTGCTCCATGCTTTAAATATTTGGAAATCGGTTATATTTGTCTTATAAAAGGAAAACTAGTTTAGAAAATGAACTGCTGGAACACTAATTAAAGGCAAATTTTGTGTTACTTTATACAGCCATATGAAAAAATTAGGACACCCCATTAAATATTTAGTTCTTTAAGAAATCTCAACATATCCGTATTAAATCCTCTTTCAAATTATATCTCTAGATAAAGGTGATGTAATTGCATCATCTATGCAAAAACAAGAAATAAATTCACTTATTTACAAAAAGAAATTAACTAAGATCCTAATTTCCATTGAGGAACAAGTTAGGACACCCTCATATTCATCACTCTTTAAGATTCCTAGAATTAGATTCAGTTGCACCATATCAGGTGAAAATGATAAGAGCATCGTTACAGAGGTTTTTAAGGGAGCCTTCGTATTTAAACCCAGAGGTGGCAATTTCAGGTCCAGAAAGTAAAAATCCAGACCGTGATTTATTTTCAACCAACCAGATAAGTACTCTGTGACTGTGACTCTTTATGATCAACTGGTTGGTTGAAAGTAAATCATGGTCTGGATTTTTACTTTTTTGAGCTGAAATTGCCATCTCTGTTTAAACCAGTGGTTCTGAAACTTGGTTCTCGGGATCCACTACCCTGCTTGTTTTCCAGCTATTCCTGCCCTACACACTGCTGATTACCTGGATCAGGTGTGTTCAGTCAATCAGAAGCTGAAAGACAGCTGGGACTTGTGTGTGGGGCAGGGATAACTGGAAAACAAGCAGGGCAGTGGGGCCCAAGGACTGACTTTGAGAATCACTGGTTTAAACCACAGACATTTAGTTTGGTTTGCTCTTGATTGTTGAAATAAGTGGTATAACCATGATGAGATTCAAAGAGCTCTCTGAGGCCTTCAGAAAGAAGATACATATGAGTCTGGGAAGAATATAAAAAGAACTCAAGACAGTTTGGAATCAGCCATTCCACTGTCTGGAAAATAATTTACAAATAGAAAACATTTAAAACAACTGCCAGCATGGCCAGGGCATGATCTCCAAAAATCCTAAAATGTCATCGCGGGTCATACAGGAAGCTCTTGCTACAGTTGATGTCAAGGTACATGCATCTACCATAAGAAAGAGACTGAAGAAGTTTGATTTGCATGGGAGCTGTGCAAGGGGGAACCCTTGCTGTCAAAAAAACATCTGGGCAACACTGAAGTTTGCCAGAGACCACCTAGACAAAGACCAGGACATTTGGAACAACGTGTTTTGGACAGATAAATCAGAAATTGAATTATTTGTGTGCAGTAACAGAGGACATGTTCGCCGTAAACCAAAGATAGCTTTGAGCAAAAGAACCTCATACCAACTTGGGGGTGGAAATGTCATGGTCACCAGCTTGGGGGTGGAAATGTCATGGTTTGGTGCTGCTTTGCTGCAGGAGAACCTGGCCAGCTCACCATCATAGAATCCACTATGAATTCTTCATCATATCAGAGGGTGCTTGAGGACAATGTGAAAACATTGAACATTCAACACAGAAGTTGAAACTGAAGTGGGGGTGGACCATGCAAATGACAATGACCCAAAAAATTCCAGTAAATCTACCAAGGAATGACTTACAAGAAAGAAATGGAGAGTTCTGGAATGGTCAAGTCAAAGCCCAAGTCTGAATTCTATTAAGATGTTGTGGGTTGTTTTGAAGTAGAAGTGCATGCAAGACACTTTTCAAACATCATACAGCTTAAGGAATTCTGCATTGGACAGTGGGGAACACTTTCTGCCAGTCGATGTAGATGGTTTGGTAGATGGTTATAGGAAACATCTTATTGAGGTTATTTCAACCAAATGGGAAAATACTAGCTATTAGGGCACAGGGTGGCCTAACTTATTCCTCAGTAGGAACTGGCATCTTAGTTAATTTCCTTTGTTAAATAAGTGCCTTGCTTTCTTGGTTTTGCATAAGTGATGCAAATACATCACCTTTAACTACAGATATAATTTGAAAGAAGATTTAATATTGATATTTCTCAGAGAATTAAATATTTAATGGGGTGTCCTCATTTTTTCATATGACTGTATAAAGTAACACAAAATTTACCTTTAACTAGTGTTCCAGTAGTTCATTAGTACAAAGATGGATGACTATTAATTGCTGTGTAATGACCAATAAGTTTGTGTGTGCCATTTTATGTGCAGACAATAAAGAGCACATGAATGAATCTGTAGTAAATTTGTCTTTATTTCATTTATCATGGTGGTTACAAGTGTTTACTAAGAAAAATGGTTATTTGCACTGATGTCCTTGAGAATTTCTGAGGTCTGCATAATTGAGAGATTGTTTTTCCTCGAGGTCAACAGTGCAACAGGATGGGACTCTCAATTTAAGGTACAAATAGGGAAGTTTCTTTCCCTGTGCAAACCTGTCATACGATGATCACTGCCTATAAATCCTTATCGCCCACTGCATGGCAGCACCTGAGTCCTAATTTGAAGCGGCCCTTCCAGGTAGGTGAGTGGAACATCTTGTCTCTCCAGCATAATAACCATCTTCCCCTGCTGTTGGTGGTGGTGGGGGCTTTGGAAACTCATCCTTTCAGTGGTAGCACTCCCTGAGGTACACAGACTGGGGCGTGGCCAGATCTCTGTAGGTGGGTACACATATTATTGGTCTGGTTGCACTGATGGTTGCCATACTCTAGTTGCTCTTGCTGTGGTGGATTGGATCTGTGGAAGTAAAATTGGACATTGGTAGGCCCGGGAGGTTGGCATATTGGGTCTGTTATGTCTTAGGCCTTAGGCA
>JAODJX010000089.1:147467-171104 GCA_026776945.1 Isichthys henryi
GCCCATTGCTTCCGGGATAGGCTCCGGACCCCCCGCAACCCAGTAAGGATAAGCGGTTTGGAAAATGGATGGATTATTATTATTATTATTAATAATAATAATAATAATACTAATAATGACACTTTTTTTGATCCACATGAGGAAATTCCTACCCTATCTTGCTCTCCATGAAACACACGTATGTAGGTGATAGCAAGTATGGCAGTGAAGGTCAACCACCCAGAATGGTGTCAGTGGAGCTGGGGGGTTAAGGGCCTTGTTCAAGGGCCCATGGACATGTAACTATTTTACCAAAACTGGGCTCAAACCGGTGACCTTCCAATCACAGACACACAGGCTTAGCCTGAGCTCTCTGATTAGTTTTTAATTGAATAAAATGTACTGTTTGGCGTATTTGTGTTTTTGCATAAAGAAAATATGCTTTCCCTCTCATTGTGTCCATAAATGCCAGCTCCTAGCAACCCAATATTTAAATTGCATCAGTTAACCTTTTCAGAATCTCATGGTTTTTCCACACTGTGTCATAGTGTTTCTATGAATGGAGATGCACACTTTTGTCACTCAAACTGTCAGTCCTCACTAGGGTTGCCACATTTGATCATAAAAATAAGGAAGGACACACGACTCCTACCCAGATCCAGGGCAGTAAAATTTGCTGTCGTGGTGGGAGTATCACACCATTTGAAAAATACATGATAAATTGTGCCCCATATTGGATCAAGAGTAGATGCAGCATTTAATTATTCAATAGGATGATCGCATAATATATGAAACGGGTACAAAGTTTAATCCTCAATTTTCTCAAAAGACGTAATTACATGACTGTACTAACATTTCATTTCCATGATAAAAAACTGTCCAAAAATGTATGTTCTTATTTACATATATAAAAGGGATTAGCTACAATCAACTAGAACAGCATTAACAAATTAAAGTATTTTAACGCTTGGCTGTTTCAATTAGAGTATACCAATTCTTGCCCACAAAACAATAAGGAATATTGGGATGACTGACTTTATCTTGCCTGATGGCTGAACTCATCTTCTGAATGTTTAAATATGGCTAAGCACTCTTCTTTTGAGACATACACATATATAATACACAGTTGAGAGCGAAGCTTGGGATCTGAGTGCAGGATCAGGCCAATTATTTAGCACCCCTAGAGCACTTTGGGTGACTCGTCTTAATGTAATCAGGTTCGCCAGATCTGCACCTATTTTTTCAAGTGCCACCACTGATTAGGACTAGTGGTGTGTTCCATTTGCCTTCGAATCCGAGTTTCGGTTGCCGAGATTACGCCACATCCGCTAAAAACTCGGAGAAAACAGAGTCGGATCATTTGTTACAGAAGTAGCAATGCCATGGATCCCTATCAAAAAGCAAGATCTTTTGCTTAGCCAGACATCTTGTTGGATTTACGGTACCTCAGTTTAAATGGCCTTTATCTTCGTTCACTTACAATTAGCCCAAACTACCTTAAATCCGGCAAATATTCGGACTAATCATGAAATCCTATTCTAGCCCAGTTCATTGTCAGCCGTTGTTAGCAATATCAGCTGATAACACATTACGTGCAGTGCTTTACGTACAAAACTCCATAGCAACATGTCCACAAATAAGTTTGTCGGTATAATGTATGCGACCGATTTAATGAGCCACAAATGAGAAGTAGTGCTTAAACAGTATAAAACTACAACTTTCACTTCTGTTGATAAAGGGCACAGCCATCTTGGATTCTGAACTCAAATCCTCTGTGTTGCTCCAATCTCCGAGAAACGAGGCCAAATGGAAGGGCTAAGTGTCATAATTAAATTTCTCCACAATAAATTTAGCCAAGGGAGGGTTTGCCCATGATGAATTATGCCAAATGAAAATACCTAAGTCTAAAGATAATAATATTATTATAAACCTGCGTTACACACACCTCACCACTCCAAGAAAATGTGATTCAATTATCCCATGATAAATTTTGCTCAGTTTCCCATGATACATTTCTACAACCAGATAGTGGACTGCTACCAATAAAACTTGCCGAGTGGGTTGGCTAGTGATGGAAAAAAAACAGTATAAACTTAATTTTCTGAATATTTTATAATAATCTTATGCCCCATAGTTTGAGGATTACTGAACTGTACTATGTTGCGGTTAGCACAAAGATCTGTGGAATATGCAGATGGCTGTGTTCACACGATGGTAGCTGTAGGGTCCATTTTTGCTCTGTCTTTGCAGTTCCAATTGCACTGCCTTCTGTTATTGCAGTTAGAACTTTGGATCTAATCAAGTATACATTTTCAGTGTAAATTTTCATCCATTTAAGGTTTATCTGAAGTGGTAATAAGAGCCATCAAAGACCAAATAGAGTAAATAGACTAAATAATAACAAATAGATTGATAAAGTAATGACAAAGACAACCTAGGCTACTCCACCGATGGAGATATTTTGATTTCGAACACATATTGACTGATACTGCTTTTTTTTAACATTGTGCATCTCTATGTTTCTGTCATTTTCAGTGGTATCTCCCATCCCTAATCTAATCTCTTCATCTGAAACACTGTTTAATCTCACGAAGCCATACATAATTTTGTCTATCCGAGATGCTTATCAAATGCTATGTTTACTGTTGATTATTAAGTGGAGGGATGTCTGAGAGCTTATAATCAGGCTTTTAAACTCAAAAATAGAAGTTCAAAACAAAAGCCACAAATATTTGTTTCTACTCATTTTGTTTTATTTGAGTTAAATTGAGTTTTGGGGTTTGTTGGTTTAATTTTTACTTAGTTTTCATGTCATACTTTTAGTTCCCTTTTAATTTTGGTTAAAAACTAATTTTGTCACTGTTTTCATTTCAGTATTTGTTAATAATAATCTTGAAGGGCACATAGCTTATAGTTATCTATGGCTATCCTCACATTATTCAGTGATTCCCTGAAACCTGGAAGGCTTCTGACTGTCTTCATTTTCTTTCACTTTTATTGTGAAGTGCTTTCACACAACTGAGGTTTTCACTTTTTATTTGGACCATTGTCCGCTATACCATATTAACGAGTAATCAAAAAAGAAAATTTTAATTGACACTTATTTAAAATCAGGTAATCCTAGTTAACCGAGTAATTGTGACAGCTGTGGTAGGTGCATAACTGCTGCATACAGTGTGCGTCTCAGCGCCCTAAACACACAGGCATCCCCTTAGTACCAAATTCTTACTTTTTTTCATCGACTCTTCCTGGCCTTCAAACTCACCTCCAGTGAGGGAACACAGGACTGTACTAATGTTGAGAGAATGAATAATATCAGTGTGTTGTACTTCAGAAGCCTTTATGGCTGGCACAGGATGCTGTGTGTCAAGAATGTGCTCTGGAGGGCTGCCAAGAGCAATCCCTGTTGTATTCAGTACCGCATGCTGACCTTGATGGGCCGCGATGGCAACCACAGACCAGTGTCTGTGGTGTAATAAAGAGTGACCCGGTGAGGATTATGCTTGCTTATCAGGCTTTACTGATCTCCTGGGCCCATGGAGGAAGGAAAGAGAAGAGTAATGAGACCTCTAAGGAGGATAGGTTCCTTTGTTAAGGCTTCACCCATGCCACCACTGGTGTTGAAGGGGCTATTAGTTGACTTTTAGATGGAACTGATGCGTTAGGAAGCTTCCCTGTATAAATACTGTGGTTTATTTAAGTAGTGTACCTCTGGTAGTGTGAGAGAAGTATAATGAGCCCTACTGGTACCACTTGAGATGGTGATTTTAATCTAAGAACAGCGCTTCATGCGTTGTTAAAACTTCAAGATAATTGGCCCAAATCTGTGACTCCATCACTGCCTCTCTGCATCTTGCTCGCTGAATCTAGACAGTCTAGAAGACGTCCATATGAATGAATGTTACTTCTGGCTCAGTGGAATATAGGGTGAGAGGTCATTTTTGGGTCAGACTGACCATAAATTGGACAACTCCATGCTTTTGTTTTCCAGATGGAACCAAAGGCTCCTTCTAATGCTTACCCTCCCCATCCTTACTACCGTCTGACTTCTCCCCTCTTGTTCCAGTCCCTGTCCAATTTGGTCTTTTCTTGTTTCTAACTCTTGATCTCAGTTGAAAAATTGTCAGGTTTAGAGCCCGATTCCTTTATTTTTAAACAGGTGAGACACTGGCTCATTTACTGTAGAGTCGAACTCTTTTGGATTCAATTTTCATATCCCTTGCGTCTGTTTCTGCTCCCTTCTCTGAAGGAGGAGAACTCAGCAATATTGATGTGTGACTCTCTTGAGGGCACTGCCAACAATTCTCACAAGGGGGATGTGCTTTATAATTCCCTGATTAAGTACCTTTCTCTTTCCTGGATCTACACACCTCCATCCTGCACAACGACAGCTGGGAAGAGCCCATCCGTGGAGAGGCCCTTTGAATTTATAGAGCCCCAGATACATTGTTTGCCATTCAAAGGATCTGGTCTCTTGGGAAAGGGCTGGGGCACTCTACTGATTTCCTGTTTTTTTTTAATACTGCCCTGTCAGCCGTCTCCAGTCCATAGAGGCAGACCAACACAAAGACCCTCCAGGCTGGCCTTCTGTTTGAACGTGGTCCGCAGAAGACCCCTGCACACTCCTTTGTTCCACTGTAAACAGGGAAAGAACTTCATTCCCTATCCTCTTGTGTCTAGAGACAAGTCTACACTGTCAATCGAGATTTAATGGTGTTGGCAGGCCTATCGATCATTGCCATGCTCCCAGCCCCATCGGTGGCTGATTGGTTGCCCTCCTGCGGTGACCCTTCTTTCTTCTCTGAAAGAAACCTGGGCCCTAATGTAAGGCCTCTGCCCTCAAACATAGAGCAGAGGCTCTTTTGTTGTTTTTATGGGCCTTCACACAGGAGGGCCACTGCTGTCATGGGGGGTAAATCCACAGACTGCAGACAAATAAACAGCAGCTCTGTTACTTTTCCTCTACTTTTCTGTACTTTTCCTGTTTTTTTTTTGCTCTCCTGTAACCATGGAAGGCATGGAAATCACTTGAATTGAGTAGAGCCGAAATGGTGGTCTGACGACAAGGACCTGGAGATGCTAGATATAATATTGAGTTTGCATTTTTATTCTCCTGTAATGAACGCTGAGCCTTATAGTATTTAACTGACCCACTGTGTGCTTCTTATGTAAAGATTCTGTGGTCCTCAAAGGATGCACAGTGTGCAGTCATGCAGAATCATTCGTATTTTTTTTTATTTGTATTGTTTTTATGTGACAGTTAGTAGATGATGCTTATTACACCACATATAATAGACAGGCATAATTCTGAGTGTGTACGAGAAGTTTAAGTAATAAACATGCTTAAAATAAGTGTCTAGAAATATTCAGAGATATCCAGGTCAATGAGATATGACTCAATGAGAGTACTCACTGATTATAGCCAGCTCATTTTGAGTAATTGTGCTGATACTGTACATGAAGCTGACATATATGTACATAATAACGGAATGCACTAATGAGACCAGCCTTCTCTGGCTGGTATGCAGGTGGTAATTATCCTTAAGCTTTAAACAGTAATTTATATAAAAGGCAGATGAGGAGGATTGTGGTTTGATACTCACAGTACATTAAATTATTATATCGTATTTGAGCTCTGTGAATTTGGTTTTAATCTTGGAAAAAAATAGGCTTTTTCTTCTTTGCTCATTAAGTGTGCTCGGTGCTGTGAGGTGTGACAGTATTGTTCTCAGCCTTGTCACTCTAGATGTGGGAGGAGGATCTTTATGTTGCCTGTTGTCCAGCACAAGTTGAATACATTTGTCGGTTCTCTGCTAGCTATAATTGAAGTCCTTTCTCCAATATTGAGTGTGTCATCCATAACACAGTATGCAATACACACAGGAAATGGTAATTGTAGATGGCCAGTTTGGCTTGTATTGTAAGCTGTGAGTTTTCTACCTTGTCTTTTTAGTTGATCCTCAGAGGAAATAGGGAAAATTTTCTGATTGAGAAACAAAGATGCTGGACAATGCCAGTTGACTTAAGTGGAAAATGCATAACCACCTGCATAACGGTGGGAAGGAGCTCAAGGAAAGCGACCTAATTTATGGTTCATAATCTTGTTCCAATTCAGCCTCTAGCTCTGCAATAATAATCTAATGGCCTGTAACCTGAAGCCCAAATAACTTTATTAGTGTTAATAGTGACTGGTAAGCTCCTTAGAGATAAGTCCAGACAGTAGGGTGTGGATCTGCAGCCTGTCTAGACCATAAAATAGCCCTGTTTTATGCTGTTAAACATAAAGTGTTCTTAAGGAAATTGAGGAGGAATCAGGGCATATAAAGCTGCCCGATTTCAACTATAAGAGATTTCAAATTACAAAAGTCACTTTAATTATGTAAGCCTAGCATTCTTAATCCACTGGGGATTATGTAGAAATAACATAATTTACCCCTCAGAGCTTAAAACTGTCAAGGCTAAACACAGGTTTCAGGTCAGATTTGTGTTTACCCCAGTCAACACATACTTTTTATATTGGTGGACTTTTGTGGCCCTACCCATTTCGTTACATTAAGAACTTGATGAAGTACAACTATAACTTTTAACATGTATCAGTAGAACAATTTAGGTGACTTCAGTCCATGCACAACTAGTTTAATGTCTAATAAGATGCATCTTCTTCTGTAATGGTTAAGGATGTTGTTACCATGTAGTGTAATTTGGAGTATATGATATTACAAAGTATAAATGACTTCATGTAGTTCATTAAATATTCAGTTTAACATGACTCAACTAGTAGGCAGCAAACATTGGTGGCAAACATTTGTTTTTACATGCTAGTGTTTCTGTGTCACAGCCTGATATGTTTTGGTAGAAGGCAACATGTGACTTATTTGGGCAATAAATAATGTTTAGCCAATCCATCCATCCATCCATCAATTTCCCAAACCGCTTATCCTTCTGGCTCGCAGGGGGTCCGGAGCCTATCCTGGAAGCTATGGGCACGAGGCAGGGAACAACCCAGGATGGGGGGCCAGCCCATCACAAGTTTAGCCAATTAGAGTATCAATTTTATTTCTTTAAGAGTTTTATTCAAAATCATAGTGAACAAACTTCAGCACTCCGTCACTATGTCAGATTTACAGTGGGTCAAAAGTTTACATACACTTTGTTAGTTTTTGGTGGTATTGGGTTTTAATTGCTTAACTTGTTTCAGATGCTTATGAGAGCCATACACAAGCTATCATTGCTGGAATTCCTTGTGACAGAACTGGTGTAATTGAGTTTGGTTTATGAGTAGCCCGGAAACATTTTTTTCCAGTTTAATCCACAAATATTTTATGGGATTCAGGTCATGGCTTTGACCACATCTTATCTTTCCCCTTGTTATTAGGAAGCCATTTTGTTACAGCTTTGGAGGAGGTTAGCTTGGGATCATTGTCCCGTTGGAAGACTGACTCGCGACCAAGCTTTAACTTTCTGGCTGATGTGTTGATCTGTTGTTTTAGAATTTCCAGATAATGCTCAATTTTCGTGATGCTATCTATTCTGCTGCCTCCCCCATGCTTCACAGTTGCGAATAGGGCTGGGTATAGTTAAAGAATTTTCATTACCTTAACTTAAATGCCAGTTCAGTATCTTTTTTTGATACCAGTTTTATACAATTAATTCTAACAAAAAGAAAATTACATTACACTTCATTAGTTTTATTTTTCTTCTACGTAGCATTTTTAGCAGTTTCATAACAAATAATTTAATCAAAAATAGTTCACTTAAGTTCACGGGTGTTCAAACTGTGAATGCTTATGGTAGGCCACTGGGCTACAAGCTTTCTAGATTTGGTGGTCCAGATACACTTTTTGATAGTACAGTGTACCTTCCCCACATTCTGGAAATGTAGACTGATATCATGTGGGTTCAACCTGATTGGTACTAAGGAAGTTCTTTGAAAAATAAAAAAATTCATCTTCCTTTAAGAAGCAGAACCGCTGCATACAGTCCAAAATGTGGTTTGGTTTTACCTGAAAGGCTGAGTAGCCTATGAGCCCATTAAGGGTTAACTGGTCATAAATAACCTACAAAATGTTTGAGTGATTGATATTCACATATAGGCTGTAAGTTAATCATGGTTCACCAGATTATTCTCTAGTCATTATCACTAAAGCAAGCCTACTGTTCATGACAAAACTCACATTATACTGAGCAAATCTGATGGAAGATTTTCCAGCAGAATGCATGCTTAGTATCATTCACACATTCTGGGCTGTGTGCACTCAGACCTGTTAGCCACGCAGTGTTAATTTTGGCAAGAATTTTTAATTTAGTTTAAGTATTAGTCAATTACTGAAAATAGTTGGATTAAAGTCACATTTTAGTCTTTTCTTTTTATTTTGTTTTATTTAAGATTTAGTCAGTGGAACTCAAGTTTAATGTTAGTCTAATTTTTTGTCATAATTTTCTCGGATAGCTTAATGATAGTAAAATGAATTTTGCTGAAGGATATTTCTCCTGGCTGTATAAATTCCCTTGAGAAGCAAGCATACCTTATACATAAACGTACCCTATGACGCTTAGTTATCTAGGCTGAAAATGTGTTACTGACTTACCATACTTCTTTCATACATAAAAATGAATGCTTAAAGTTTGTGAGAAAAAGTGCAATACAATCATATTTCTTTCACAGTTTCTGCATACATCAACAACACATACTTATACTTATCCCTGTTTAATTTTTAACATTTTATTCTGTAATGATTTTTGTTATTAGGACATTTATACACCTATCAAACACCCATTTAACCATGTGCAAAACCTGTCTTCGCAATTTGCAATAGCCTTTCTTCTAAAACAGGAAGTATGTAATACAGTAAAATTTTTGAAATGAAAAAAAAAGGGACATTAATTCTTAGCCCTAAATGCCACACTAATCTTGTATGTCTTTCCTTCTGTTTACTACTCATCTCGGTTTACTTTCAGGATGATACTTGCCTCCCAGATGACCTGTGTGTCTGTGTGTGTGTCTGTGTGAGTGTATGTATCCCTGTACACTAAGAACAGTTCCTAAACAAGCTGAACTTTTTACACCTTTCTCAATTCCTCCCTCGGGTTTCGTCTCACCCTGTTTCTTGCGCTCTCCTTGGCTGGGGCTCATCACCGCACTCGCTGCCAGTCACAGCACCTTTCACACCTACAGTATTTGGCGATGCCAACAGGTCCAGATATTTTGCCTCCGCCAACTCCGTTGGGTCGTGTTGTAAACAATTCACAGATAGTGATCGAGCGTTGATTTTCCAGCGCCTGGGAGTGAATTTGTGCCTCCTTCCTGAATGAAGTTAAGTCTGTATGATCCCCAGGAATCCGACTTGCAGAGACCCACAATTTTCCACCTCAGGTCTTGGCTCGGTGCTTTTGATATCCCTATTGTTTTAACCACAGGAAGGCACAAGCTCCGCAGATAGGCCCTTAAATACAGCCACAGGTGTCCCAGTTAACCTTTAGTAATGATGAGTGGTCAATCCGAAGCTTCTAAAAGAAATTCCATCGATTTCTGGAGTCATTCATATGGTTTAAAGACAGCCAACCTGGTGTATGTAAACCTTTGACCGATGGTAAATCTGACATAGTGACTAAAAGTTAAAGTAAGTCTGTCTGTTTACTGTTATTTTGTATAAAAGTCTTATGGAAATAAGTATATACTGTAATTAATGTAATACATGAATTGTTCAATAACATAAAATGTGTAAACTTGGGAGGAGTCTAAAGGTTGTTAGTCAAGGTGTATGCAAACTTAAGGCCTCACCTGTATATGAATGTGTTTCTGGGGCAGTAGAGATGACCAAGGATTTTTCTCTCCTGCCTTGAAACCCTTAAGCCATTACTTTTTTCTGGGCTGGGGGGTGGGGTGCAGTGGAAGGAGAATGAAAAGCTCTTCAACATCACAGATTACACAGTTTAGCAAAGTGCTTTTGTTTAGCCTAGTCCTACCCAGCCCCCACTCCTGGGCATTGTGGGAGAATCATCTCACTGTAGGGGTCGTAGTGAAGGCTGTGAGCTCACTCTACAGTCGTGCAAATCAATGGTGGCCTTCACAAATGTGAACCCTAGGAATCTGACTGGCCAAGTGAAAAAGTGCTTCCAGTGGTATTGCTGGTTCCCCGCTTTTATCCAGCTTCTATTTAATGGCCACTTTTTTGTTTTGATTACTTGTATTGAACTCTGACTTGAATTACTGCTCTTTTTATTGTTTTGTTTTCTTCTTGTTCCCTGGTGACCATAATTCAGGTGCTTTTATTTGCTTTCTTGGTATACAATGGTTGATGAGATCAGCAGTTCTGTTATAGTTTTTAGGTGAGTCTGCCAAATCATTCCCAGCTCCATTTTTGGTGCTGAGTACACTCTCTAAGTGAGGATAATTTGGAGAAGGTAATAATCAAGACTTGTAGAAGCAAATGCTGTTTATTTGATAACTGGTTTGCATGATTGCAGTTTAATTTCTGCCTCTGTAAAATTATTTTATTTGCCATTGACCCAGGGAAGTATTCATATATATATATATATATATATATAATTTTTTTTTTTAGGTTTTAGGCGCTGATTTTTTTGAGGGGCGGGTGGTTGGTCAATATTAGGCAGATTTTTAAAAAGTAGAAAAAAAACTATTATTGTAGTCCGATAATTCGTCTGATGCCGATTGCCAGAAATAGGCCGATTTTAATTTGATTTTTTTTCGGTTGATTGCTCAGTTGACCTCTAGTTAAAATCAGGGTTCACAAAATTTCTAAATCCCCTAATAATGCTTTGGGTAGACATTCAAATTTAGGTAAAATTTTGGTAGAATTTTGACTAGCTCAAATAAAAGAGAGACCATTTTTTAAATGTAGATGTATTCAAGAAAGAAATAAAAACATTTATTTCTTATGCACAAACTGCAACAGTCTTCATCCTTAATCATTCTTAAATCAAGTCAATAAACAAACATCCTACCGATAAATCAAATCAATGAACAATCATCCAACATAAATATTCATTTAGATCTATCAATGCACTTCTATATGACTTACATTATGTACTCAAAGTAGTATTGATCTTAGTTTTTCTGGTGCAGTATTTTGCGTGGAATGCTGGTCTGGTAGAGGGCCCAGGTGGTACTTTTCCGATTAAAGTTCAGATTAAATAGACTTTATGCCAGGGGGTCACCAACATGGTGCCCGCGGGCACCAGGATGCCTCCGTGGACCACATGAGTTGCTTGCGGACCTGTTCTAAAAATAGCACACCAGTGAGCAGCGTCTAAAATTTAACTTTATCCCGTTGCTGTTCTTCTTTAATCACATTTGCATTTATAAAGATTTGACAATGACAATATCTAAAAAAAGCCTTTAAAACATGTTTATTATACATGAAGTTTAGATAAGTTTAGGAGGGCGTTTCAAACTGGTAGCCCTTCGTGTGGCTCTGTACCCGTGAAGTAGCTCTCAGCTGCAGCCTATGCAAGTGCCCTGTGCCATTGTAAAAATGTTAATATCAGTATAACTACTCACAACAAGAACATTTATGCTGGTGTGTCTGCATCTCTGTATAATTGCGGTCAAAATTGGAAGTCAGAAATGCATGGGAGAACGTGTTGCTACCAAGTGGACCAATCACAGTTGTTGCAGTCTGTGTCGCTGTGACACTGTAGTTAGATTTCTGGGCAGGTGGACATCAGCCTGTGGCATAGGGTACAGCATAGGGTATGCAGATACACGTTGCCTCCAAGTTGAGCCCTGCCCTCTGTTAGATGCTTTTTAACTTCACCCCCCTATTGCGGAATTGTCCTGGAACACACAAATTGGGCCTTTCAGGCTTCACGCTGGGATGGGGGGCAAACTGCAATGGGACAGAAGTAGGCACTGTTTGTATCCCAATAGAGCAGTGACTACCTAATTAATCAAACCGATAACGCTATGCGATGGACGAGACAGACTGGCCCTGGACAAAGGCGTCTTTTAATTTTTCGGAAATTGGTTAGCAGTGAAGGCCACCATTTATCTCCCCTGGATGACTGAGCAGTGCAGTACAGCATGTATTTCTGTTAATATTGATGGGCAGAGCACAGACATAAACAACTTTATTGTGGTGGAACTCTTCCATGTCCTTTTGTTTATTGAATATAAGTTGGTTAGTTTGGGGAACATTATACTTGATGGAATTAGTAGTCTTTATTATTTTATGGCATTTTCATTCTTTAAAATCTTTACTGTTTTAATGTCCTGTGTAATAAAGTTCATTTAAGAAGCACTAAAAATGAACCATTTTTCTGTGCATAGGCCTAACTCCCCATCCTCTTTATAAATAGTTTTTATGTTTTTGACACTCATAAATAAAGTGTGTACCTGGCTTGATGGTTATTTACTTTGCACATGCTGGTGGGACCCACATTGTCCTTAGAGAGACCACCCTTGTAAAAAATAAGGGGAAAGCCCTCATTACTGTGCAGGAATCAGGTAGCACCTCTCAGAGGGGGTAGCATGACCGGGAATAGGTATGATGGCCCTGGGGTTGCAGCAGAAAGAGATTCTGCCTCACAGGATACATCATCATCATTTGCTGGTTAACCCTTCATCTGCTCTATGTGCAATAAAGAAACAGTATGTTTTAACTTCATCTACATAGAATAGTCAGATGTATCCATTTTAAAGCATAACACTGTTTGTTATGACTGGAAAAGATCTTTGTGTATAACTGGTATCCTATAGTTCACACCGTTTTACTGTATTCTGTAATACAGAACATCATTGTATTCCCCAGTCTTCGGGGAATACATATGGATTTCGCACTGGTCTGCAACACATGCTTTGGTATGTAAGACGATAACTCAAAAAGGGTGTGATGGCTCTTTTACATCGGCATTTTATGGGTGCTGAACTGCAACTGTTTAAATTTTGAGATTTGATTAAATTTCGAAGATTGAAGTGACGCCACCGAGTGGCAGCAAAGGGATGGGTGAAAGCAGGTGACATTTGAACTTGTGAATTTTACAAGTCAAAAAGTATTTGATGGATCATTTTGACTATCCAAAATAAAAAAATGAAAATGGCAATCCTCGTTATGATTGATAGATTCACACCTTCATCACTCAAACTATTAGCCAAACACAATGATGCCGTTAAGAAAAATCCTGAAATTCTGAAAAGGCCGATTAATGCTATTTAATTCTTGGGTAGACAGGAGTTGGATTTTAAAGGACTTTAGCAAAACAAAGGAAATTATATATGTGCTTTCCTATTATTATGATATTTTGTAAATGCAAATGGTAATTAAACAATTTTTGTCCCTTAAAGTACAGGAGAATAAATTTACATTTATTGTAAAGATATGGGCTCAGAAATGTATTCATATATTGTTTATTAGCAAGTACAGTAATAAGATTTAAATTACCATGGTGCCTAATTTCCACCATAGAACAAGTGCCAGGTCTAGCAGAATTACACCAAGTTGCATTCAGAGTTATGTAATGCATGATTACAAAGATTATAACAAAAAACTGTACTGCCGTACAACCCTAGTATTCACACACTTGACTCTAGCTTCTGGCTGTGTATTCAAGCTTTATTTAACAAATAACCAGAAGGTTAAACTTAATTACATTTAAAAATTATTAGCGAGCTCGAAATAGATTGAAATCACAATAAAAAGTAAATTGTATGCATGTGTTAGGGATTTTGTGAGCTTCATTTAGTATTTTGTGACCAAGTTAAACTAAAGCACGATTTAGAATAGTGTCAGTATGTCTCCGGTAGCTCTACACATATTGTTGTGCTAACAACGCAGACTTCAAGGGCTTAAGTCCCAGGAAGCACTTATAAATTATACCTCTTCCCTCTACTGTAAGCCTTCTAGGATGAAAGCTTCAATTAAATATTAATGAGTTGTATGTCTCGTGTGCACAAAAAAGTCTGTGTCTCCTCCAAAGCTGTGCATGTACCATTAGTGTATTTGTTGCAGTTCTTACTGTTATATCACAGAAAATTGTATTCATAGTGCAAAAGAGAAATAAATAGAATATAAATATTTAAACATATATACATAAAATAAATGACATTTTCAAACATGGACAATAAAACATGTACAAAGGAATACAAATAACCACCTGTATTTGTAGCACAGAAAGATTCTGTAAATTGTCATATAAATGGATTTGCAATAAAAGTAAGCATATTGTCACACCTGCTTATCACAATAAGTACTCACAGAATTCAGGTAAAAACACGTTTAATAATGTTTCTTGGTGATCTATCCAATACTCCTAGTACAAGTTGGTGAGTGTGGAGCAAGTACAGGTTAGATGGGTAGGACTGTCCTGGGAACAGAGTCCAGTCACGTCTTACATTACGAAATCTAGTTTAAACTAAAATTCAGCCGGCTTTGTATATATAACCTTTGGTACTAGAACTAGGTCTCACCTGATCTGATATTCAGGACAGCAGTTTTATAGGGAAAGTCTTAGAACATGCATTAAGTATAACTAGAGAAACAACAAGAACTATATTTAATGTTGTTACTCATAGGCCTGGATCTCATCTGCTTTTCATTTCTGTATGTCTCTAGGGCAGTTAACTTTCCGGGAAGGACTAGTTTGTGTCACAATAGCAATGCATTTATAACTCGTATGATTTCTACCTCTGCTAACAGTAAACATTTGTTCCATGCTTAGAGATGGCAAATTTACATTTATTCACCTTAGGATGATTCAGAAGCCTTTACATTTTCTTGTGTGGACAATATCTGTCAACATCTAGTATTTTGTCACTGCGTACAGTTTAACATTATAGTATGTGTTTGTGTGTGTGTGTTTGTATTTGTGTGTGTGTGTGTTTTCCCGAACACCAGTGTTCATGCAGCATGATGAAGCCTGTGGCAGTGTTTGTCAACATTCTGTAAATCCCATCTGTCATGTCCTTTCTCTGAACAGTAGCGCTGGTATCTCTGACAACTGGAATATGGTGATAATGGGTAACATTTAAATGTTTATGCCTTTGTACTGTGATGATATGCGTCTTGCATTAGGAGATATTCATTTTGGAAAAGATAAATTGCCTTCCCAAATCAAGGTGTTCATTGAATTTAAACAGCAGGACTTCAGTCAACAATAAAAGCTGGCTAGACGAGAACATGCCACCTAAATCCCTATTTGTGGTCTCTTGCACTTAGTCTTTTATTCTATTTTTAAATTATTAATTTGAGTATGTTTTATGTTTTGTTTGATCAGCAGATGCCTGTTTTCAGAAGTATTTGTACTTTTGAAACTGGTGATGGTTGGGGTAGTGGGGAGTTCTGGACAAGCTGGGATTCGACCACAGTGAAATTAATGAACAGTGTACAAATTCTGCTGATTTTCCTGGGCCATTACTTTCAACCTTTATGCTTTCACCCATGGCAATGGAAATGCAAAATTATGTGCTATGGGCAGCAAAATTTTCTTTGAGCTAGCATCTATTCCATACAGTGTTTTTCACATTTATATATGAAAAGTTCAGCCTCTTATGTTATGGAGTAACTTGTTTTTAGAAAACGCCTGCAAGTTTTTCAGGTTTACATTAGGCTATTGATGCTTATCAATGCAGATTACTTGTTCAAAAGATGAAAAAAAGCTCAAATTGTGTGTGTGTGTGTATATATATAAATGCGTAGACAGTAAAATCCAGTCGTTCTTGTTTAATTGCCTTTTTTAGAAAGTGCTGTAAAATTATTAATCCTGAAGTTATAAGTTAATCAATAATTGCTTATCCACTCTAGAGCAGTAAGCTTTAATGGCTGTTTTAAAGTAATAAGTATTGAGATTCTTATCCGCTGGAATAACAGTGAGTATACTGGTCAGTCATCAATGTACATGTTAAGGCAGCCACTTCCATAGGAGAGGTTTCTTCCCCCTCCTCATTGAACTATTTCCTCTACTGAAGGGGAATGTTATTTTCTTATCCGGCTCTAATAGAGGCATGGAATATTCCGACTTGGGCCTTGCTGCCAGGGAGCTGCTTGCTGTGGGCTCTCTCTTCTTTCTGTGGTGGGCCTTGTGCTGAAGGTCAGAGCAGAAGGTCATGTCTCTTAAAATTTTGTAGTCATCATTGCTTCCTTTTAAAACTTTGATACAAATGAGTTTTTTCTTTTTTTAATGTTAAGCGTATGTATTATTCTCTTTGTCACTAGCTTCATCTAAGCAGGCCAGAAATTAAACTTGATTTGATTGATAGAAGCAAAATATTTTGAATGTCCTTATTTGAGCATGCTGTGCAAATGCAATGATGCTCTTAGGTCTGTTATGATGTACAAAAACAGAAGCTGTTGCTTATTGGGATTTGTTGTTATGGGATTTGCTATCATGCAAAAGGCAGAATTACCAAATGAAATTATTCACATGCATATCAAGCAAAATTTTATATGTCTATTATGTATGAAAGTAATATTTAGTCATTTTCTGCTTTATCTTTACATACCTATTGATGTTTTATGTGTTAACTCTTTTTCCCATCAGACCATAATTTATGACCCTGGGCGTACCTATTCACTTCAGATAAATTCATTCTGTTAAAAGCTTTTTGAAGGTCTAATATTTATTAACCATGAGAGTCATCGGAATTTGAATGTTTTAATTAATGTGTATATTTTGTTTTGATTTCAATTTATACAAAACACAATGAATATCACAAAGTAGTTCACAGGTTTGACAATATTTTATTATACAAAATTATTACTAAAATGGAATAACTTTCCAGTTATAATAAAGAAAATTGCAGTGGCAGATTTTATGTATGAATTAAAATGATAACATCTTTTTTTGTCCTTTGCAAGATTATACTATACAGTTGTGCCTACGAGATTTACGTCAGTGATTTGTGAGTTCTTGTGCTTTGTTTATTTTTCTTCTCCAAATCAAGTTTTCAGCAAAGAAGCAATTGTTGTATAGTTGTGCGATGTCTTTATAATGGGATAGCTGGTTTTGATAGTTCCTTTTACGTTCACAGTAATAATGCATGTGTGTCTATGGCTATAATAATTGACCATAATAATAAGTGTGTGTCTGTTTGGAGGATGATAAATTGTGGATGGGTACAGTCTGAACAGCCAGCTGTAATATCTGATGAGAGAGAGACTTCATGAATGAATTTAATTTCCAAAGGCTCTTCCAGCCAGCTCAACTTCATCAAATTTATTTTGAAGTTGGTACATCAATTATACTGGTCCACTCCATTTTGCGAGAGAGCGACAAAGCTCACAGACACACCAATGATTTTTTTCCGAATGGTTTTAATGTTTCTTTACTTTAAACTATTCATTAAACATTAACATGTTTAATAGCAAAGACTTAATTTATATGAACTGCGTGAAATTTAGTGTAGAATAAAAATGTCCACTTTAAGAATGGAAGTTCTCCTTGGGATTTTTTTTTTCTTTATTGAGGTTTACCGTTTTCTGGAAGTATTCGGATGTACTACTTGGTAAAGATTGGCTATAAAATACCTGTAGTTATTTTTAAATGCAATGATGGTTTCAGGCTATTGGGTACTTGTGTATCACATGAACATCTGAAAAAGCTTCAGTAGTAAAAAGTATTAAGTCATTATTCAAATATTCATAAATGAATAACGGACAAGTGTATCATGCAACCTAATTTGGAAGGCAGCTGAGCTGTCTGGGTGTAAGAACTGGGCTTTCATCCTTGTCCTGCCTGACTGCCAGTTGTTGGCAGTATAGAAGCTATTGTGGTCCTGACCTCTGCATGCAGTTCTGTCCATGAATTATTGGTGGTTTGTTTTTGCATTGGCTTTTGGATCCTGCAATGCCTGACATTTCACTTACATCTTGTTGAATAGCAGGATGTTTAAGGGTCTACAGTTTGGGGTTGACAGATTTTTGTCCAGCTTTTGGTCCTGACTGCGTAACCTTGCAGTGTCTTGACTTCTACGTGTTGTTGTTGCTGTACAATTTGGATACACAGTGGTCAGTGAACACAGGTTTTGTTCATAGTTGACTTTTTCTTGTCATATACTGACAAATCTGTGGATATACCTGAGTATATACCTTTGTTTCTGACTTGCTGAATTGCACTGGCAGCCTCACTTTCTCCTTCTTAGAAAGGACATTTGGTTGCTCTGGGTGCTTTGCATAGAGTAACTGTGGGGGGGGGGGTATACTGTGTCTTTATAAAGTGAGGTAACAATGTCTCTATTGGTCCTGGCCTAGCAGGAGGTAAAACCCCAGCTCCTGCTCTCAATATGGGGATTTTTTGTTACTGTCTGACAGGTGAAATACTGTGGGAACTGAAAGTGTTTTTCTGTGGTTTTTGTCAAGCTTGTTTCATTGTAGAGGTTAATTTTGAATGTCCATTATTGTCGTCGGAAACAGCTATCAGAGAAGTGGTGGTGTTCACTTAAAATATTGTCACTCAGCAATTTTCCCCTTCACATTATGCGGATAGTAAAATTAGGTGTGATACTATGAGAAAATCACGTTTGAAGTGAAAGACGTTTTACTTTTCTGCTTTGTGATCTGATTAGTGTGGTTTGGTCTACAAGAGCTATGTATACATTTAAGCTTTTCCTGAGAATACTTCACATCCAGTCCGTAAGGCACAGTTTAGTTACTGATTAGGACACTTGATATTTATTGAAGCAGCACTTACTGTTAGCAGTTCAGTTATATAAAATAACTGGGATGGCACCTGGACACAAGCTGTAGTTTTATCATTTTCCTCAGAAAATGACTGAATCGTTTCCACAAGATTGCTTATTCTGACATTACCATTCATCGAGGCTGCTGGCTGTGGAGGCTCAGCATGTGTTGTGGAGCAGGATAGAAAGAAAACCGGGGAGATTTAACCACCTTTTGATGGGCAACACGAGGGTCAAGCAGGTCCTGAGAACCCTAGGAAATGTGTGTTATTTCGTTTTCTGTTGTTTCCTTCCCTTCATTTTATTTAGTTTGTTATGTTGCTTTTGGCAAAGCAAGACTGAGTATGGTGCTGTGGGGGTGGCTGGAGGAAGCGAAAGAGAAAGTCAGTGTGGGGAGAGACGAATTGTTCTGGGTACCCGCCTGGCAGGGACCATTGTTCATCTTTCCCATTGAGTGGGGGGCGACCAAACCGTTCACACGCCATTTTCAGGCGTCCTGCTGGGCAGTGCAGGAAAGGGCCCTTGCAGCTGGGCAGTACGATTTGGTCATACAGATAAATTGGGGGGGTGGGTGGGTCTTTTAAAAAACAAAAAAAAAACGAGCTTGCACAAAGCCATGACAGGTTAACCGTGTGGGTTGTTAAAGTACTGCCTTTTGAGTTGTCAATTAAGTGTGCCGTGAAAGTTTGTCACTGTCCTGCCCTCACGGCATTATTTCCACTTCTCTGCTTATTAAGTTAGCAGGAAACGCAAAGAATACGTTATTGACAGTGGGGCCTCATGTCAAGTATGGGCTTGCCTGCAGTGTGAACTTTCACTACGTTAAATTCTGGGTTTATCATAGTGAAAGCACATAGTTTTATCTTTAGAGAGAAGTAGTATAGGGTCCCTATACAGCAGGGCAAACAGAGTTGATAGATGTGTGTTATTTTCCAGTACAATAAGCAAAGGTGTCTCGTTTGTGCTGCCTAATTACTACCACCATCCCATTAAGAGGGTAAAAAAAAAGAATGTCAAAGTTAGCTTGGTTCCTCAATGGACCTGACTGCTTCTCACTCCTGAAGATGAATCAGCAGTCGTGGAAGTTTGCTGCTGTAATGGCCCTACCATACCTAAGAGTGAGAGGCGCAGCATGCCGAGCCATGACAAACGTGTCTTTGTTAAAGCAGGTCTTCAGGAAGCATTTGACCCTGTTTCATGGGATAACCCTTTTCAGGGGCAAAATGTATCTCATCAAGTGGTTTAGAGAGCTGGTCATGTTCCAACGTGAAGACAGGAAGCTAATGGTCTATGAAGGTCTAAGGTAGCCTGTTACTGAACATGGTTTTTGATAATCTTAGCGGGTGGAGGATGTGTTCTCCATTTGTCAGACGTTGCATATCCATTCATCAATAGCCTTCCTCAGTTAACATGTTTCATTTAGTAGCAACACTTTAATTTCAAGTAGTGAAGGTGTGAGTTTCTCCATGGTGCATGGCTTTGCATTTTATAAAGGTGCTCTAGCCGATCGCTAACCAAGTTTAGAGTAGCTGTTCTTGTACCTTGGCAGCTGTATGCGTGAAATGTGGACAGAGTGTCTGCCAAATGAATAAATGTGAATATAAGTATTTAAAAGAAAGGAGCAGTGTGTCTTTTCTGTGCTGAAAGTGCCCTGGCTCCCATGTGTCCCTTAGAAGAGCAGCAGAGAGCCATGGGGGCACATTGTTCTTCATACCCCCTGCTCCACTGTACATCCATCTACCAGGGTGGCAGCACAACTGCACAGTTTGGAGCACTGCCGTAAGGCATGTGCTTTATGAAGTGTGAACAAATTTATGTGGTCTTATTTTATTTACATCTCAGCCAAGCTGAGCACTTTCTCCCGCTGCCCCCAAAGCGACAGATTCTGGGTGGTGTGTTGCTAAGGGCTGGCATGCGCCTGACATGACGGCTGATGACACTGCAACCAGCACCAGCGTTCCGTGCTGTTTAATGATGTGCCTCGATTGTCAGCTTGCACAATATTTATTTGCCAGAGTTGAGCCTTGAGGGATATTCTGCAAATCTATATTTCAAATGGGAAAGAAACCAATTTCAAAGACGATGTCTAAGGTGGGAGACTGACTTGTGGTATTTTTGATTCTGCATTTTCATATCTGTCATCTTCTGCTCCAAGAGGTCGCCGTGTCTGCATAAACTTGTGGGTTAATTTGCCTGTAAGCAAGCAATCTTATCGTTTGCTGTTTTAATAGGATAATTGTGGTTTATCCGACTGCACACACGATGTGTGACTAATTTGTTGAGCAGACCATTTAGCTTCAACTTCATTATATGTATTTATAGAAAAATGATGAAACATATGGAATTCGCAAAACATATGGTCCTTTAATTTTATTCACTTTATTCAATTTAATTCAGTCTTGTGTAGGGGGGCCTCTGGGTGCCTGGATGGGAGCTGCCTGACTCCATCTCACATTAGCTTGTCTATAGTAGGCCAGATGAGAGGCTGCGATAGCGGGCCAGTGGCCAGCCACACCTCCTTCTGGCACCACGCTGGGTGGCTGCCGGGCAGCCGGCTCTCCTGGCCACTTGGTGAGGGCTGGCAGGAAGTGGCTCTGCAGCCCGATGAAAAGCTGAAGATTCACTTCATTTTTTTTTTGCCACCAGTTTGTGCATCATCTAATTTTTCTTTAAGTTATTTTCACATTTGCTGAAAAATAGTTAACAGACAATATATGTTTCATTTAGGACTAAGGTGGAGTTAAATCTTTTTATGTGTGTTCGTATGTTTGTTTCCGATCTTTTTAAGAGAAGGACATTCTTTATGATCAGACAGTCATGACAGCTTTTATCTTGACCCTCTTCCCGCTCTCTCTGCACAACAGTCATTAAGTCATTAATTTTATATGTGCCCAGCATGTACTTTGTGAGCATCTTAACAAAGGACAAAAGGCTCTGCTAACTGTAACTGCGCAGGATATTCTGGGCTACAACGGCGATGGAATGCTACAGCTCATTAATGGGTGTCACTGGTGGAAATCTAGAGCCCTGTGCCCCCAATACCCACCGACAGTGTTTGTTTGCCTGCTGGCTTTGAATCATTTGTGCAGCATTTATGGTTGTATGTGCATATGTGTGCTTCTGTGGCTTTCTGCTTGCTTCCATAGGTTGGTTATGTGTGGGCTGTGTTGGCCCACAAAGTGAGGCCAGTGTGGTGGTGCTAACCCCATCGTGTGCCCTGTTAGCTACCATTGCCACAAGGCCTGACAGTTGCTTTGGAACTGGCAAGCAGTCTACGAATGCTGCATTTACCCAAATCATTGAAACTTGCAAATGAGTTGTTATGACAACTTGTTTCAAAGTAAGGGAAGTTTAGGGTTGTTGCATTGTACATTGTTTTACTGAATATAAATGTTTTGAGAAAGTGGTTCCTCTGTTTAATCTGAGGTATGGACAGATTATAGATTTACTCATTTTGTCTTTGTGTACAAATGTTTTGTACAGCATTTTCTGGCTAATGGCAGAGAATATCAAATTGATGAGAGTCGGCCTTACATAGGCCTCCAGGGTTATATGGTGAAGATGGAATAGGACTGGCTGACAAGGACGGTGACTATGTGTGGCCTGGATGCTTACTTTGCTCATAATTCCCATAGCAAAGATGGCCAAGTCCAGCTCATTCTTGCAGTGTGTCTCTGAGCTCCGAGACAACCAGATAGCACTCTTCTGTTTATTGTTCTTGCCAGGCATCTCTTCCTGCTGTCCGGTGACAAAGATCCATTCATTATATGCTGTTATCTGATGGATGGGCCTTTTCTGAATTTTGTGGAGAGAAGGAAAGCTCTATACCTGCATTATCAGAGAACGTGAACTGTGACACACCATTGATCTTGGTTTGGGCTCGCTGTATTTTTGATGACAGTGCATGTTAAGGGTTCCTTTACTGCCCAGTTCTGCTCTATAAAATACTCAGAAGTAAGATTATACTGTATATTTAACCACTGTTAAAGTTATAACGGGAATATCATGATAACTGGGGAATGAAAACCCTGGACAGTCGGTTTGCAGGAGGTCGGGATGGACAACTGGGGGTATTAGAGGAAATTTCCTGAAACACCATTACCTGTCCTCCTAGGTCACAAAGTCACTAGACATTCCATTTAGTGATGACCTTTCTGAGCATTTAGGTTCATGGGGTACTGACAGGGTCCCCCTTTGATCCAAATCCTGCCTTATATTCCACTGGCAGATGTTGCATTGACAGAAGTGAGATTTTCAGTGTTTTTCATCAAAAGAAGAACTGAACAAAACCCAGTGTGTCATAAAGCAGGAGTGAGAGCTACACCCTGTTTTGGTACAAACTGTGTTTGTAGGAAGGTCAGAGGTGATAGGCCAAATGAGACGTGCTGCCTTGATCAGGCGTGGTTTATTGAAGCCGTTTCTGAAGAATGTTTTTGCAGCCCTTTATTGATTTTTGTGATTGATAATAGTGAGAATTCTATGCTTCCATTGGGGCTGTCACTGAACAAATTTGACATAAAGTAAGTGTTTCAGATAAAATGGAGTAAGATGGATTGTGGTTGCCTGGTCGCGGTTGAACCATATGTCTTCTATTTTCTGTAGTTGTTTCACAGACACAAAAGTCTTACATCCATCTTCCCATTAACAGCTGCATTCAAGCAAATTACTGAGCTAACCCTCATCCACATTAAATATAGAAAGATGCCAGAAACCTTCTGGAGCATCTGAGGCTGCTGCAATTCTTTTGTACTTATTTTCTCCTTTAGTGAGGTTCAATCTTGATACGAAGAGTCAAATATGCTCATTTTAGGACTTCTGGAGTCGGAACTTGATTTATCCCTTTTCCCTGTAACCACAATCCAGTCGACCCACTCCCCTATCCCTTCTCTGAAATGGCTCCAAAACCACAAAACTACAGAGTATAGGGGCCAAAATCATTTAAAATGGCTGGAAATTATATTGGGAATGACAAACGTGCATACGCTGTTGCCGGGGCGCCCGGGGGGGGGGGGGGGGGGGGGGGGGGG
>JAODJX010000089.1:171204-193474 GCA_026776945.1 Isichthys henryi
AGACAATCAGGGAATCACACGTGGGTAACCAGGGGGCGTGGCACACAGGAGGATCGGACGATCGGGGCATGACAATTTGAATAAGACAGCACAATTCCGATTAGAATGTTGAAGTCTTGTTCATCTCAAGCAAATATGAAATGCATAGTGCACAACAGGTATACCAGTGTAAAGTAACATTGAAATGAGCCTGGCCTATATAGGTTTTATAGCTGAAAAACAGCTTGAAGCATGACATTTTGAACAATTCATTAAAAGTCACATTTGCAATTGGAATTTGGGCCAGGCAAATAGAAAATGCAAAGCACACAGCAGGAATGCCACTGAAAGGAAACACAAAACCTAGCCTTGCCCACACTTTTATAGACCTAAAGGTGCAGTCTGGCGAAATTCATTTTGAAGTCTGGCTCACAGACCTTTTTCCATAGGAAAAAAAAAATATATATATTTTATATTTTAATATATATATAATTAGTATTTTACTGAATGACTTTTACTTGAGTAACATTTTGGTGTGGTATCTGTATTTATCCCAGAATATGAAAATTTCCATCGCTGCTCACTTTGGCTCAGGTAGCATTCAGCTACTCTCTCATTGGCTTTGCATGAGAGAAATTAGCGGCAGATGGATAAAAAGCTTTGTTCGAAATATCCATATAGTTCACTATGTAGTGTCAGCCATTTTGTAGTGCTGTTCGAATTTTCAACTTCAATCACTACAAATGCACTACAACAAGCTGTACTCTACATCAATCGATTTAGAACATATTTGAGAAACTTTGCTCAGTATGAACTGTAACCATTTACTGTACCTAACCCTGGAGAGGACCATCCTTGCCAACCTTCAATCTCTGGCAAGTCACTTAATGGGCCCCCTGCAATTCACTTCACAGCCGCACATTGAGGTAGAGGATGCAGTCATCTTCCTACTACAAAGCACGCTCATGCATTTGGGGACAGCCGGGAGCACAGTCAGGGATATGTTTTTAGACTTGTCCTGTGCTTTCAATACCATTCAACCAGCACTACTGTAAACAAAGACCATCTGGTTGCCTGGACACTAGATTACCAACAGACCACAGTATGTGAAGCTGCAGAACTGTGTATCTCAGACATTAGTGTACAGGCCTGGGGTCCTACAAGGAACTGCCCTGTCACTGTTCCTCTTCATATTCTATACAGCAGACGTCAGATATAACTCGCAAAACTGTCACATACAAAAGTTTTCGGATAATTCAGCCATTGGTGTGAGCATTAAAAATGATAAGAGGGAGAACCCAGAGGTGATAATGGACTTTGCTGGGTGGAGCCTGCACTGTAAAAAATTGCTTGTGAAATTTACAGTAAATTATTGGCAAAAAAGTTGCCAATAAAGAACAGTAAATTCACAGTAATATGCCACGAATTATATCACAGTGGGGTGGCATGGTGGTGCAGTGGTTAGCACTGTTGCCTCACACCTCTGGGAACCGGGTTCGAGTCTCCGCCTGGGTCACATGTGTGTGGAGTTTGCATGTTCTCCCCATGTCGTTGTGGGGTTTCCGCCGGGTATTCCGGTTTCCCCCCACAGTCCAAAAACATGCTGAGGCTAATTGGAGTTACTAAATTGACCATAGGAGTGCATGTGTGTGTGAATGGTGTGTGACTGGCCCCCCATCCTGGGTTGTTCCTTGCCTCGTGGCCATTGATTCCGGGATAGGCTCCGGACACTCCGCGACCCAGTAGGATAAGCGGTTTGGAAAATGGATGAATGGATGGATGATATCACAGTATATTTACTGTGTCAGAAAAACTTATTTACTGTTCAAAAAGTTAGTTTTACTGTTTTTTTTATTGTATTTTACAGTAATCCCCTGCAGTCACTCATTTGTATAACCTACAGAACACAGAACACATTATGCTTTTTAGTATTTTACTGATAAATAGGCAGAACATTACAAAGATGAAAATCCACACCAAGCTAGTAAACACTGGAAAATATGAAACATTCTACTGTATTGCAATCAGCCTTAATGAGAGCAATAAGGTAGATTGTCTTTCCTTTATATCCGACTCAGTATTCAGCCAAATGTTCTGACGGTAATTCACCACTGAAAAATAGTATCTGAACTTGGCTAATATAAAAACTAAGCAAACATTATTCGTACATACAGTACTGCATTAAACATCCATGTCAAGAGAGGCAGTGCAATTTGTGCGTATGTGTGTGCGTGTGAGTGAGTCAGTAATCCTTTATCCTGGTTTGCATTATCCTGGGATGCATGTGTAATGTTTGTATGTGAATGACAGTTTGTATGGGACTTCGTATGTTTATGTATGAATATGTGTCTGAGTTTGTGAGAGAGAGTGAGAATGTGTGTGTCCGAGTGTATGTGTGTGTTTGTGTGCATCTTCCACGAAATGATCTAAAAGTAGAGGGCCTGCGTGTAATGCTTGTGTGTGAATTTTGTGCGTGTGTAATCTTTGTGTATGACTTTATGAATGTGTGTATTACATTTGTTGGTTTGAGGGTGTAAATTTGTGTTTTGTGTATGTAATTTTTGTGTACTTGAGTGTGTGAAAGCATGTGTGCCTAATGTGAAAGAAAGTGTGTGTACACATGTGTGAGGGTGACAGAGAAGTGCATACACCTACATACACAGACAGTCAAAGTCCATTGACCTCCTTCGAAGACTGCAGACATTTGCATTTCTTTTTCTGTACCATCTGTCCACTGGTTTTACTTAGAGCCTTTCTGGCAGTGGTCCTGGTACCAGTGCTTGGATTGATCCCCACAAAACACCAGCAAAATCAAGGGTAATCCTTTTACCCCCTCGCCCCATCACTGCTCAAACCCCCCTCCCCATTTACTGTACATTAATTTATCACCTCTCTCTTAGTTCACCACCTTAAAATCATCCATCCATCCATTTTCCAAACCGCTTATCCTACTGGGTCGCGGGGGGTCCGGAGCCGATCCCGGAATCAATGGGCACGAGGCAGGGAACAACCCGGGATGGGGGGCCAGCCCATCGCAGACCTTAAAATCAAAAATAGATATTTTTCTAATAGCCTGTAGCGCCATTTAGACAATCTTAGTCTAGATTGTTTTGGTGTAAATCATGACCCAGTTACTCATGAAAATCCACAGACCTTGTGAACATTTTCACGTAGGAACTGTTTTATTTCCACGAAAATGAACATGACACCTGTTACCACTGTGCTGAAGGTAGCAAGCATCTGCTCATCCACAAGAGCCTCACACTCAGTGTGCAGTAATATGGGCAGTAAAAATAGATAATACATGAAACTGCTCACAACACGTTTTGTGGATTATCTTGAGTAACAATGGCAATTTCTGGGCTTTGAACATCACAACCCAAGTGCCATTTAGTTTCATAATATTCAAGAGAAAGCATGTATATGGCCAGTATTTTCAAAACCTGGCAACTGAAACCAAAACAATCTAGATGAATTAATAGCTCTACAGGCTATCAGAAAAATCTATATTTTTGATTTTGGGATTAACAATTTCATCCACGCAATTTCCAAGCTACTTTGTTCTAACATGACATTATACAAATTGAAAGCATTAACCAAATTAGTCTCCTACCTACCCAACCACGTGCATTTAAACATGCCTTTTTTCTCAGTGAAGCTTTTGGGCTGTATTTGGACAGGGGTCAGTACAGCACAAAACACTGTGATCAAATGGGTATGCAGCTATCTGTGAACATTACACCTGCGCTAAAACTGTGTTTGTCTATGCAGTCACAATAAATCCTTTCTTTTGCACCATCCATGCTGGTCTCACATCTTCTTTATTGTCTTGGAGAAGTATCTTGACCTCTCATGGATTCGAGTGTAGACAGCGCGGGGATGAAGCATGGTGCAGGCAGGAAGGTGTACGACCCACTAGAGGCTCACCGGAAACAACAAGGGTTTATTAACTAAACTAGGGGGTATTGCACGAAGCAGGATTAAGGTAAAGTCTGACTCATTTAAGTGGGAGTTCTGTTCCATCAACGTGTCTTACAAGAATCCCCGCTGAACTACCATGGTAACTTGGACGAGTGCGCAAGTCTGCTCCGGACCAGGTTAAATGTCTCGCTTAGTTAAGCGGTATCTCAACGAACCTCCGATGTATGGGAACAGATTCCCAAAAGATCGTTCCGTCGGACGAAATTCCGCGATCTTACTACTTATGTCATGTAATCAATATATTAAGCCTATAAAATCAGGTCTCAATATTCCAATTACTTCCAAAATAATTAAAATAAAAGTGTACCCATATTACAAAGGTCAAACATGAAATAAAATTCAAATTATATGAACAGGAAGATATTTTTATTTTTTTTAGTTGCTGTCTACGGCTCCACATTAAAAATTATTAGTAAAACAGCCAATTCATTTGTCAATAAGCAGCCAGTAAAATTGTCAATAATAGACAAGATACGGTTATTTGTGCAGAACACACGGATGTGATTGAAAGTATTTTACGGAGATCAAATGATACAGAATAACATTACACGTACAGTAAGAGTGCCAGGTGTATTCAACACAGAAGGTTCTCTGTTGGCTATCGAACCAGGAACTTTCACAATGTAAGGCGACAGCATAAACCACTGTACCACCATACTACATATGCACTTATAACATTTACTTAACTTACGCATTTAGTCTGTCTGCAATTCTTTGCCAAGCCAACTCTCTGGCTGTATTTACGGCCACAGTATTGCCTTTTTCTAGCGATTACATCTTAGTATTTTTCATACAGCTCCATCAGCAGCATTTGTTCTGCGGCGGAAGAAAACATCGCTCTCGTTTCTGATTCATTTGGTCGATCTATCGTTCTTCCATTCATTTGGGCTTCTTAAATACCGCGGGTGTTCGCACTAACTAAGACTATGCAAGTCTGCTTTGAATAAGCCTTGATCAGTTGAAGTGGAACGACTTGAGGCTAAGTTTAGAGATGGCGCTAGTTTGAGTCTGACTTTTTCAGGTAAGTCTGGTTTTTAGCTACTTTCATGGAAAACACTAGAAACTTATAGAGCAAAAACAGACAACGAGGGGTCAAAACTAAAAAGGGGATAACAATGACTAACTACAAAAAGTTCAGGGCAACAAGGAGCAGATGTGGAACGAAATACAAAAAACTACACAGGGGAACATATTCTCAATACAACTGAAGTACTCTGCTGACATACAACAACATCAATGACCAACTAGGGAACTAAACTACGATAGCATCTTAAATCAACCAATCAGGGAGGGTGCAGGACAATGAGCAATCAGGAAAAACTAAAGGATCAGCACAAGAACAGGCAACAGGAATTCAAACTAACAGAGAAACTAAGAAACGGAATCTAACACTAGGGAATAAAAGACAGGAAAAACACAATCACAGGCACAAAAACCAAAACCGGATACAAGTTACAAAACATAGAAACTAGAAATACTGATATAAATGAAACACTAGGAAACAAAATTCTACAAAATACGAAAAACAGAGGAGGCAAGATTAGAACATATGATTGCCCTTTGCTGCAGTTTTGCCAACTTTGGTCGGCTGGCTGACGTGAGATTTTCAATTCGAGACCAGTCTGTGCATGCATATACATGTATGTAACAGTTTTATTACCTTGTAAATTGTCTGTAGGATTTGATTTAACTAATTTTTTGTTTATAATGGAATAATGTAGATTTGCCTAAGATTTCTTGCGTGAGTGTGAAAGTCTGAAAGTGTGAATGTCACGCCAGATGCATGAGTGATGACAACCCTGTTCCCGCCAAGCTTGCTCTTACCTACATGCATGTCTTGGAGAGCGAGATGTGGAAGGCAAAAAGAGAATTTCCCCATGGGTATCAATAAAGTGTCATTATTATTTACAGGAAAGGCCAAAGCGAGCTCTATCTACTGAGGAGATTATGCTCTTTTGGAGTCCAAGGAGCACTCCTCAAGACCTTTCATGACTCAGTAGTAGTATCAGTAGTCCTATATGGAATATAGGAAGCAGTGGCATATCTCTGGCAGACAGAAAGAGGCTGGGCAAGCTAATCAGGAAGGCAGGTCAGGTACTGGCGTCTGCCATCAGACTCTACAACAGCCATTGCTCTCAGTAGAACCAGGATTCACTATAACACTACATTGCATTACCCTCAAACTATGTGCAAAGCCTGCTAACAATTGTAAGTATAGGTATGTGCGATATCAGCATCCAATGTAAACTTGAATGTATAGTCTTGTGAAGTTTTGCACTGTGATTGTAGTTTTTATATTCTAGCTTATTTACTGGTGCACTACAAATTCATTGCAAGAACAACCTATTGCTTTCAGTTGTTTTTTATTCTGTTTATAATTTGCATTAAGAACTGTAAACTATTATAAATTGTTGTATCTTATTTCTTTTCTTTATTCGCTGCTGCAGCACCCAAATTTCCCCTGTGGGATAAATAAAGTTTATCTTATCTTAGAAACCACTCTTCTCAAATCTGCTTGAAATGCCTTGTTGGAATTCCAGCCCTTACTTCTGTCAGACAGTGAGGTCAGGTCATGTCATGTTGGTGCGCGTTGCTGCACCCACTACACAGCTAAACTCCAGCAGTCCTCCAGAAATGGGCATCTGCCACAGCCAGGTGTTACATGGGAGTACACTTTGGCCTGGTCCAGCCACTTGCTGCAATGAGGATCCTACGAGTCGGATTAACCTCAGGGAAATGCGCCAAATGGCCATAGTGCTGTAACTGACACTCCTTCACAATGCAGGTAATGTGCCTCATTCGGGGCTCCTCTACCAAACGCTCATTCGACTCAAAGTCAAACTAGCGGTACCCAAGGATTCTCTGAAGAGACACAGTACCGAAGGAGTCCACTCTTCGTCTCAGGTCACTGGATGGTGTCAATGTCTCACAGCTATAATGCAAGACAGGGAGCACCAAAAATCTAACAGCTTGGACCTTCGTCCTCTTGCAAAGATATTGGGAACGCCACACACCCCTTTCCAGCGACCTCATGACCCCTCATGCTCTTCCAATCTGTCTGCTGACTTCATAGGAAGGGTCACCAGAGACATGTTGCTGCCGAGGTAGGTAAATCTCTCGACAAAGTTGACATTCTCCCCGCAGACAGACACACTACTGATGGCTGTACCTACGAAGTCATTAAATGCCTAGATCTTGTTCTTTATCCAGGACACCCGCAATCCCACAAATTCAGACTAATCAGTGGAGACCAATCAGAGTCTCCATTGACTCTGCAAAGATCATGGCTTTTTCGGCAAAGTCAAGATCAGTAAATCTATCTTCACCAAAGGACGCCCCATAGCTGCTGGACCCCACGATCCTGCCCAACACCCAGTGCATGCAAGCATTGAACAGAATAGGAGCAAGAACACACCCCTGGCGAACCCCAGAATCAACTTGGATGGTTCTCCCTCCACTCTGCACAGCACTCACAGTACCAGTGTACAGGCCGGCCATGACTTTCAGTAACATCAGGGGGATCCTGCGAAGTCTCAAAATGTGCCACAGGGCAACTCAATCAACTGAGTCGAACGCTTTACGAAACAGGCCACCTTGTAACAAAATCCTTATTGGCCATCTACCTGCAAGGATGTAACTGCAGACTGCAAGACAGGGGCAGAATGTGTAGGGGGAGGGTGATCAGCCTGGCAAGCTGACCAATCATAGCACACTGGGCTCATCGTGGTGGGGCTTAAACCTGTATCAAAATGTAGAGCAACTATGGAGTGTAGGGACAATATGAGAAAAATAATATGTTTTTGGAACATTGAAGCATGTATATGTAGTAGACTCCAAAAAAAATTATGAACAATGAAAATGAGCATAATAGGACTCTTAATCACTACCATGATTGGGTCCCTGAGCAAGACCCTTAACCCCAACCTGTTCTGTCCCTGAATTTAGAAAAATGAAACTTGCCCTGGATGAGAGCATCTGGTAAATAATATGAATGTAGTGGGTGATACTGCCAAAGCCTACTGTACAAGGGCTGGAGAGAGAAGTTGTGGGTGTGTGGGAGGAGTAGTGATTTGATAGGGATGATGGGTTTGTCCAGGGAATACATCATTGTATTTTTTAGCAGCTTCTTTGTCATTTGTGTGCAGGCTCTAGTCTAGTATTGTAAGACATATATGCTAATATAACATTTTTTTGTTTGTTTGGTTCCTTTTTGGATTTCACAGGTTTGGGACATTGTACATTATACAGATTTTAAGAACACCCCACTTCCTGTGGGACAGTTTGTTTGCCAGCTAACTGAAGCTAGTGCCTGAACAGTCAAAATCAACCTACATTTATATCCCGGAAGAAAATCACAATGGGGTCTGTAAGCGTGTGTCTGATATTATATGGTAATTACTTATACTATTGGTGTGTCTGTCTATTATGTCAAGTAATACGTACGTTGATCATCCTGTAAAGCAGAAATAATTAAAATACAAATATTTAGATGTATGAGTAATGTAAATTACATTTGGACATTAAGACATGATCTAAGAAATACCTTTAATTGCAGGGTTGCTAAGTTTGGTCAGCTGGCTGGCGTGAGATTTTCAGAGACAAGTCTGCACAGTCAATTACATGTATGCAACAGTTTTAATACCTTGTAAATAGTCTGTAGGGTTTGTACACTAATCCCAACGCTTTTGATGTAGCTAATTTTAGATTTGTATTTGAATAATATATGCCGTAAGATGTCTTGCACAAACGTGAGAGTCTGAAAGCGTGAGTGTCACGCTACACGCGTGAAATTTGGCAATCCTGTAACTGGTGGGAAAGATATACTGTGCAAAATGTCATGTAAGCGGAATGTGCAATAAGTGACTTTTTTCATGTTCAAGGCCATCTTGGCAGTATGATTGGAGGTTACGTCACGAGTGAACAAACATTTTGAATTACCTCTCCATAACACAAGCTGAAGGACCTATAAGCAGAAGCGGGCGGCCCTTTTGCCGCTCCGGAGTTGATTCAAATTAGCCAATAATATTGGAGTACGCATGGTGGTTCTAACGAATCAGCGCCAGGTTTACTGGAACCCTACTATTTTCAAACGAAACGGATTGTCAAATTGGGTTTAGGTGGGATAGCGCATTGGAGAATATACAAGAAAGCGCACTATATATATATATTTCTTTTTTTTAGGATCTGAGAAGAATATCTCGTTTTTATAAGTGGAGTTGTTTAAGGTAAGGCATTTGTATTTTGACACGTAATGGTTAGCTGCTGTAGAAGATCCTTGATAGCCATTCTATGCAATCTTAAACCGATGTTAAAATAGAAGGTTGATGGTTTTAATACCGATAGCTGGCATAGTTGTTGTACTAAAAATATATATTTGTAAAAAACGTATATCACAATTTAATGACGTGTGTTCACTACCGTTCAGTTCTAGATGGATAATCGGTTTGTCAGCGGCTTCAGTCACCTATGCGTAACTAGGTAAAGTTGTGTTACCTTAGATTTCGCCCAAAGGCCATAATTAGTCGTCTAGAATTGCAGAAAAATATTCGTTTCGGTTACATGTAATATATTCCATGCATTTCTGATTTAACGGCTAATTAGTTAGTAATGGAAAAACTAAACTATTGGCCGTTGATATGATGTGCACCGGTAATACTTTAAGGCTGATTTATGCTTTAGCCTCAGTAAACTGGTCTGTTTTCTAGTTGTGTCCGATACTAGCTGAATGAAATGGTAGTTAGTCCCCTCAATTTAAATGGCAGGGTGTCGTTAATGAGAGTGGCTGCCTTAGTTTAGGTCTGTAGTTTATTCTGGCCGTAACTAAATGATTCCGCCGGCTCAGTACATAAACGTCAGGCCCAGTAATACACTACAGTAGAGTAATATACAAAAAACAGAGTGGGAATGGTTTCTTTACAGGTTGTTAAAGACGCGGTCGTCTTATGAAATGTATTTATTTTCATAAACTGTGAACGGAAATGTATCATGTATAAGAAATTGTATCTGCAAGTTTGTAAGTTAAATTAACCACGTTTTAACCTAATACATTTATCATACTTTTTTGGCAAATAATCCCAACCTCACTAAATATATAGGCATTTTAATTTGTTTTTCTTGCACGTGAGCTGCTGTTTGTAGATCATTGGTCGTTTTTTTATTTGTATTTTTTTCTATTGAGCGTTTAACACTGATCCTAGGTTAAGCTCACGCGAGGGCCCTGTCGTGTGCGCATGCGCATTCGTTCGAGCTGCTCCCTCACTCCCCATAGCTGCTACTTTTGTCTCGCTTTGAGCCCCTCCCTCGGACTCTCCGCCCTTGGAGGCGTTTCAAAGTGGGGAAGAGTAGCTAATGGTCGTCTTTCGGCTTGAAATACTCTCTGTCATCCGAAAAGAAACTCAGGTAACCTGATGTCGTGCTATTAAAGTTAGCATTTCATGCATTTAAATGCGCAGATTGCTGGACGTGCTTGTAAATGCCTTGAATCCTCTACTGATATATTCAATGTACTGCGTTTTCGGGGCCTGGTAGTAGGTGGCAATGGCATCTGCCAAACAATGCCTTCAGTTAAGTTGCAAACATGCTTACAGATTAAACAGTGAAGTCGTCATATTGTATTTTATTTGGGATGCCGATTCTGTGTTCGATTCTTGATGTGCTTGACTGTTATTTTTGGGCGTTTGTGTTTGTTGACTCCGTTTGTCCGACTGCAGGGCCTGAGTTTAAAGCGGATGCTTCCAGAGGAGGCTCTGTTGCCTAAAATCAGCCAGTGTGTAGATGTGCAATCTTCTGAGTACACCACAAGATAATTAGCTATGCTCGGTATTTTGAATAAAAATTATAGCTTGGTGTTTGAATTTGTCTGTCGCGCAGCTAATTGTCTACTCAGCTAGCGGTCCCGAAGCGCAGCCCATTTTGTAAACATCTGCGTACAGTGGAAGAGTGTGTCCTCAGCTTGGTTGCTTTTAAATATCTGCCAGATTTCCGTTATTTATAGTCATTTTCCCTACAGTATATGTTATGTTTGACATGGTAGCCGAAGTAGCGCTGTTTATATCAGCAGTCAATTTTCTTGTTTATAAAATGGTTGTGCAGTACGATTTTGGTTGTATGTTTCGTGATCTTTGAGAGCAGGTGGATGAAAATCGGTAAACGTGTTAATGTGCGTTTGCCTGAACTCTCGCAGAGCGGTATGTGAATGACTGTTACATTTCCACCATATATCAACCGCACATACTAGACCTAACTACATGCTTAAATGCAGTTCAGGCCATTTGTCTAGATCGATATGAAATTCTAAACCATAGCCTCTCATCTAGTGGAAGTAATATTAGCCGATAGAAGGGATGCACCGATTGCGTATTCCTTGGCCGACCTGGATTGCTGATTTTTGAATAACTTTTAATCCTGGCGTTTCTCAATTTCTTGGTTAAATGATGCTAAGTAGCAGACGTCAAATTTTTGCACTTAGGCTTCTGCAAGCAAATATTTTAAATAACCAGTTCAGATAAAAAAAAAAAAATGGCTTCCTAAGTTTCATGTTAAATTACTCCAAACGTTTCTGGGGTAGTTCCTCCATGGACAACTTTTTGTTTACGTCTTGCATACTGTACATTGACAGTCTTCCTCCTACACTGTAAAGACTTTCCAAACAACAAACATGTTTTTATAAGGGTTTTACCTTATCTATCACAGCATTATTGGGGGGAAGGAAGGTGAGGTAGGGGATACAACTAGATGGAAGCTGAGTTGGAAGTAAGTTTGTAGCATTATAATGATAAATTTGTATACTGTACTCGTAAATGAATCTGACTTGTTATTCCAAAAGTGCATTTCAAATTAGCTTTGTTTTCTGTACAAATGAACACATCAGTTTGGTTAGTAACTGCACACTTCTGGACTTGGTTTGCAACAAATGGATAAAATTAATATATGATTTAAAAAATTTTGTCACTAAGAATTGTTTGGTTAGTTCTGAACATGTGGAAGATGTTGAAGACAATGTGCTCGTACACATTCCTTGTTTGGAGTGTTGACATTTGAAGCAGTTAAAAAGATTATATTTCCATCTGTTATATGGATGGTATCTTTGCAAAGTTTGCGCATTACAGTATATTGGTCCAGATTAGCATTTGCTAATACAAACCATTTCCACAAAGATCAATGGAGTTTTTAGTTTATCTAGCCAGAAGATCCACTGAGACAGATTATTGACAAAGAAGCAAGATATGTCGACGGTGCTGAGATGTTATGCAAATCAAATTTTTGTTTTTGTTGTAGTACCTCGGCAGTCTATGTACATGCAGGCATCCTGTGCCGCATTTCTTTGTCACTATAATTAGTAGTACAATTGTAATTGGGTATTCATTGAAAGTTCAGCTTAGCTCCACTTTATGCCTAGTCACCTCCTTGACAGCACCTATGTAATGTGCTGTTTGCCTAACTTGTATGTCACTTTTGATGACATTGTCTGCCAAATAAAAGTAAATAGTGCCATGTTGTAATTCTTGCAGTACCTCTAATGTGGATGCAGTTGTAACCACTATTTGGACTTCTGTTCTTTCCACATAACTCTCCATTCAGAAAAATGGCTGCCCTACTAACTAGGGCTCGTTTGTTTCTACTGTATGAAATCAAGGACAGAAAAACAAAAGTACTTCTTAACGTTGATTACCTGTAAGTGCTTTGTCTGCTCCATTTTATATTAGTGTGCATAGTGTGTACAGTACCTGTACAGGCAATATTACATAAAAAAAAAATAATAATTAGCCATGTGTTCGGATGAACAGATCCAGTGGGATTTGGATGGCATGACTCGAAATAAGTATTTGCCGTAATAGCAAGCCGCTTGGAAGAAATGGGGCACACGCGAAACACTGAACAATGTCATTTGAAAATCAAAAAACTTAAGCAGGACTACAAGAAAGTGAAGGATCATAATGACATTTTTGAATTCAGCGCTGCGCTTTGTGATGTCAGTCAGGGACGGTTACTGATGTCATTTGGTGCCAGTACCAGTTTTTACTCCAGTGGAAATCCGACACAAAAGAAGTATCATACTTTTGGTACTTTATGGAAGTACCGAAAGTACGGTCGCTGGTGCGGTGTAAAAGTGCCCTAAGTGTAGATGGGCAATCAATATTATAAAACCTAAAAGAGCACAATATTTTTGATGCAGCAGACCCACATAAAGGGGGCAAAAAATGTAGTTTCAAGTGGTTGAATAATTTGAATAAAGAGAACTTTTAAAATACTTTTATTAGCAGCCATTATTAGTTTTAGCACTAGCAGCAGCTAACATAAATACACATTACACCATTTTAAAGATAAGCATTGTGCGGGTCAAAGCATGCAGACAGCTGACCAACCCCATGACGTCACATTATATCAGCCAGTTGGCAGTGGGTAAGATCATCGCTCATGCAATGTTTTATTGCTGAAATAACGTTGGTTACGTTTCAAGTATGTGGCTGTGTTTAGCCAGGAGGCAGATAATTTACGCCATCTGTTGTATAATGACATTTAAGTTCTTACCCTCGAATAAGACAACCCCAGTTTTTATTTGTGCAAATGAGTAAATTTTCTGGGGGGTGGGGGGGAACGCAATTTTGTGTACATCCTGTATATCGCACCAATACATATAGGAAAATGTCTGGCATACCGTAATATCGCAGATCACATGTGTGTATTGAACTCTTGGGGGTTTACCGAACGGTTCGGTAATATACTCCATACCTGTACACTCCTAGATGGTTCCATATCGGGTTTAGTTAGGTACTTGTAACATTTTGAATTTGGCAATGGGTTTCGTCTTTGTCTTCAAGATTTATAATATATACATATAGATCACTTGTTTAGGAATTGCGTCAAGACCTTGGGCAAAACTTGTCTTGGTATTGAAAACTGTGTTTCTGCCACTGTATGTGTGACACAAACATTAGACAAACTCTGTGCAAAAAGACAATGCTTTTCTTTGGCTTATAATAGGCAAATGTTAGTGTGTGCACACATCAGGTCTATTTTGCTGTTAAGGAGTAACATGCTCAATCAAGGAACTTTTCTCTTCCTGATATGTGGTATTATGGAAGCTCTCCATAAACAATCAGAAAAACGTCACTTTTCACCAGTTATGTATCCTACCTATATATTTTGTATGTTGTAATGCTTGGTCAAAGTTATTGCGTTGTGGTTAACTGTTGTCAGGGATAGTAAAATCTATTTTTTAATTTTTTTGTTTCAGTTAAATATTTAGTCGGATTGACACCAAGCACCATGGGGGATGACAGTGAATGGATGAAGTTGCCCATTGATCAGAGATGTGAGCACAAGGTAAATGTTATTCTGAGCAGTTCTGCCATGTTCCCGCTTTCCACTTTTTTAGCATTTTCATGGAAAAAACGTTTCGACCCATATTAATGTTCCATGTGCTCTCTAGTCTAATGTGTGCATGCCTAAAGTCATTTAAGCAAGCTAAACACAATATCCTTGAATGAGTACCTTTGATTTACTTCCCTGGCTTATCTCCTTGGCTTGTTTAAGAGCATCTGGTCTCAGTTGTTCTGCTGTGAACATATCATGGTGCGCTTGATGTGTCTTCCAAATAGAATACCTTACAAGAATCATTATAAAATTGTTGATTCAAGCAAATCTAACCAAAGATTTTTAAAGGGTCATTTTATTTTTCTCCTTTTATCCTGACTAATGCAACTAGATGTTACGGTACTCTGTTCCTTCTTTCTTGAATAGGAGAAAATCCTATTTTATGGGTCAGCTGCAGTTAAATGACAGTTCTTTTCACACAATTTGCTAAGATGAAGCTAAAATGATTTAGAAGATATTTGTTTAGCTGTCCTTGTCTCATAGGTATGGAAAGCCAGGTTAAATGGGTATGAGGAAGCCCTGAAGCTGTTCCAGAGGATAGAGGATGAGAAGAGTCCTGAATGGAGCAAATATCTTGGACTGATAAAGAAGTTTGTGACAGACTCAAATGCTGTGGCACAACTGAAGGGCCTGGAAGCTGCAGTCGCTTATGTTGAAAATGCTCATGTTGCTGGAAAGTGAGTCACACCTAGTGTCTCAAATGTTGAAAAAGTGGAAATTTAAAGGCTGTTTATTTTACTTAATACTGATACTTATCAGACTGCTTTTAACTGACATCAAGGTTAGGTTGGCATGCTGGGTATTTAAATCAGAGCATGTTACCGTAGAAAATGCCAGTTACCATAGAAAAAGTCAGAGGTAGTTTCTGCCCATTTGACATAAATTTTAAATGCTGACCTCCACTGCTTTATTTTGATTCGTTATAAATGTTGATATTTGTTTTCTAAGATGGTGTGATTCTCCACTGCTAAGGCAGTTAAGTTATTAGTGGCAGCTTGGAAGAGTGTTAACTACTTTAGAGGATGTAGACAAAGCAATGGTTCATCCTTCGATGGCAAGCCTATATTCACTGATGTACTAAATCTACTTTTCAGGACAACTGGTGATGTGGTCTCTGGAGTGGTCGGTAAAGTCTTCAATCAGCCAAAGGCTCGAGCCAAAGAGCTGGGAATGGACATCTGCCTAATGTACATAGAGATAGAGAAGACAGATATGGTCCAGGAGGAGTTGGTCAAAGGGCTGGATAATAAAAACCCCAAGATTGTTGTAGCATGCATTGAAACCATACGGAAAGCACTTTGGTATGTTGATGCCTTGGCCTGCTTTGGCTTAATAAGGTTGGGAATAATGGGTAATTGTCTTGGATAAATCCTGTTTCTTCTAGCTGCTCTGATTTTGTTTTAAAGCTGTATATACATTTTTGCAGTGAATTTGGTTCCAAGATTATTACACTCAAGCCAATAGTGAAGATATTGCCAAAATTGTTTGAGTCTCGAGAAAAGGCTATTCGCGATGAGGCCAAATTGCTAGCAGTGGAGACATATAAGTGGATTCGCGATGCTATTCGACCACCCCTTCAGAACATCAATTCTGTGCAGGTAAGATGCTAATAAAAGGATAATTATAGCAATAAAAGGTGTATGAAGATGTTTTGCATCATTGTGGTGCTTCAAGAGTAGTTTAATGTCTGAGGTAAGTACATTGATTATACATGTAATGGCCTTAGGTCTATGTCAGTAGACTAGTTTGAGTAGACTAGTTAGTAAACGCTTCACCCAATTCTTAATCTATTAGCAATCACTTATTTATGTTAAGGGTATGCGTTATTTTATTATGTAATCTTTATGTAGATTTCCATTTGCTTTGTGGATGTAACATTGCTATAAATCCTTGGGAATTCTCAAGTGTGTGTGTCTGTGCTCATCCTAGTTGAAGGAGTTGGAGGAGGAGTGGGTGAAGCTGCCAGCAGCTGCTCCCAGGCAGACTCGTTTCCTGCGCTCACAGCAAGATCTGAGAGCAAAGTTTGAAATGCAGCAGGTAGCTGGTGGAGATGATGTCGATGGTTTGTATTTTCCTACAGCTGCCTCCTTTTCAGTTTCTTAATTTATGCATTCAGATATCAATACATTTTTCTGATATGCACTGGTTGTTTTGAATAGACATCGCTGTGTTTCTGCTGTCTTTTAACTGTTGTATTGAGTTAAGGAAGTGCATTATGTGAAGACATTTATGGAATGCAATTATTCTGCAGATGCTGGTTGGAATACAGTGCTGTCTCGGTATTATGCAGGAAAAATGACCATAGTGCTCATAGATTAGTATGTTAGAATGTGCCAGTTTTGGGTGACTTGCATAGTCATTTTTCAATGAACCGTAACATGAAAAAGTGACTTCAATTAGACCTCTATGTGCCGAACTTGCAGTTTAAAAAGTGTATTTGTATCTAATTTAGGGTGGATGACATGGCCCACCCCTAATTAAAATAAATTTCAACAGTAAATCTAGCACTGTATTATTCTTGCAATAACTCTGAAACAATACACTGTGACAATTATCGCCCAGCACAATCTATAATTATACTAAGTCTGCAGTGCACGTCGTGTGTATAAAGAAGTAGGATAGATACTGTCTTGAAGGTTACAGCTGTTGTCCAGCTAAGATTGATTTGTGGTCAGTAAATCAGATTCAAAGTTGAAATTTTGAAACATGATCTGTGCTTGATGTTTGCCTCTTCCAGGTGATGATGATGAAGGCTGTGCCCCTCAGGTAGACCCGTATGAACTTCTGGAAGCTGTAGAAGTTCTTTCTAAACTTCCCAAGGATTTCTATGAGAAAATTGTAAGTGGTAATTTAATTTATTGGACTGAAACTCAGGCATGTATTTCCATATTGTAGTTGAAAACATCAGTAATAATGACTCTGAAATGCCTGCTTCTTAAAATATATCTACTTTTGTATTTTAGGAGGCGAAGAAATGGCAAGAGCGGAAAGAAGCTTTGGAAGCTGTGGAAGCCTTGGCAAAAAATCCTAAATTAGAAAATGGGGATTATGGGGACCTGGTCAGAGCACTTAAAAAGGTAAAGTCTCAGCTGTGTTACTGCCAAACCTGTTCTTCAGTTAGTGGCACACGTTCATATTCTCAAACTGCTGTCTAGGTTATTGGCAAAGATGCTAATGTGATGCTGGTGACATTAGCGGCTAAATGCCTGGCGGGACTGGCTGCTGGTCTTAGAAAGAAGTTTGGGACATATGCAGGCCATGTAAGTATCTCAAGTATGCCCTCCACCCTCTCTCACTTTAGTGTGGTGACTTGTCCAGTGTGCGTGTTTTTTTATTTTTTAAGAGTGCACAATTTGATTCCTATTTTCCTTTTTTGGTAGGTGGTGCCAACTATTTTGGAAAAGTTTAAAGAGAAAAAGCCACAAGTGGTTCAGGCCTTACAAGAGGCTATCGATGCAGTCTTCCTGACGGTAAGCTTAAAGAAATCTTTCATTCATCAATAAGGAAGATGGCTTCACAGTGCACATCAACCTGTCATATCACAGAAATGAATGCAATTTCAACCAATCTTATTAGACTTAAGAACATAGAGCCACCCTGTATCCAAGAAACACAGCAGGTTCAGTTGTTAGTTGAACATATCACATGCTACTGTTTTGCTAATGCACATGAGGGATGGGTGATTATTACTGACTTTCTTCTTGATCCAATGCCGCTTCATATGAAAATCAGTATGACAATTAACTTTGCCGTAGGGGGTGGTGTGCAAATTCAGTAATTTTAATACGATTTATATGTTAATGCTAGACTTGATTCCTAAAGTAAAACATTCCAGTTAAAAGGATTGATTTTTCAGTGTCTGTCCACATATCCTTAGTACGTCATGGAAGAGATGAGCACTCCCAGAGGAAAGTTGAAAGCGACAGCGTAACACTTTTTTTTTTTTTTTTTTAAGGAAATATTGTTTAGAAAATAGCTAAAGACATTGGTGGTGTGGCAGTACTTTGGCAAGTTAGCTCAACATGCAGCAGTGTGGTTCTTTATATTGTAAACTCTGCCACAAGTAAAGCTGGACATTGCTATGAACTGTGAACTTTGTTCCACTGGATTGCAGTATTTATTGAATACAGGCGCCAGCAGTCACGCACCAGCAATGTCAATGCCGTCCCCAATAATGAGCAGTGAGGCAGTTGGAAAAAGCTCAGGAACAAACCATATTGTTGGTCTTTTATGTCGTAACACCCTAAAGGGTTTATTTGTATGGTTTGTGTTAAAATTAGATTTCAGTTTGCAGTCCATTTAATATAGTCATTTTTCGTATTCTGGATTTTTAAAGGGGAATCCTTAAATGATTGTATAAAAATGAGTGAGAAGGAGAAAAGAGAACTGGTAAGACGTTTGTCTTCCACTGTGGAAATATTTTGGATTCCGTTGATATTGAGTAGAAGCAAGTGATTTGTCGTCTCTGCTTTGTCAGTTGGCACAATTCTTGGCAACTTTGACAGACTTTTCTGCTAGATAAAATGTTTGGTTACAAGTTATGTCACAAATTTTAACTCAGTTTTTCCAATGTCGTTCTGTTCTACTTGTTTTTCTACAGACAACTCTTCAGAATCTCAGTGAAGATATACTGGCTGTGATGGACAACAAGAATCCCTCCATTAAACAACAGGCTTCGCTGTTCTTGGCAAGAAGCTTTTGCCATTGCACTCCCTCCTCGTTGCCAAAAAGTCTCCTTAAACCATTTTGTGCAGCATTTCTGAAGGTATTTCTGCAACACAATAGATCAGTTGTTTTGTTTTTTAAAAGCAGTTGTATTTCCAGTTGATTTTAGAGGTTAACTTTTTACTGATTTGACCTTCACAGCAAGTGAATGACTCTGCACCAGAAGTGAGAGATGCTGCATTTGAAGCTTTGGGCACAGCCATGAAGGTACTGGGAGAGAAGGCAGTTAATCCATTCCTGGCTGATCTGGATAAACTAAAGCTTGACAAGGTGAGTCATGTCGCCCTGCTTAGTTTCTGTGACGTAGAAGTGTACAAGGTCAGTGCTAGCCAGCATTCTAGAATGGAGTTATGCTCCAAAATCTGCTCTTAGGAGGCAGGCATTTCATAAGTGAAATGACCAGTAAACGAAAACCAAACTCAGTTGTCGTTTTTCAGTTGAAGTTTTAAGATGGAATTTCTGGTCTGCTGGACTGACCTATAAAGCCATTCAGCTGCTGAATGGATTATGTAGATTTTGCTTCACGAAGGAGAACAAGGTCGTTTCTGCAAAAGACGAATTTTATTGGTTCCAGCTGCCATTAATGTTCAGCACGCAGTGTGGGACAAGCTGGATTTTGCTGTCTCTTTGATCAGTATTTTAATTTTATTTAATTGACACAGGTGTTTTTATTGGACTGTTTTTTATGAAGTATTTAAATCGACGCTTAGTCATTTATTTCTGTGTCCTTCACCTATTATTTAATTAATGAAAAGTTGATTTTAATTATCCTGGTGAAGGGGGAGATTCAATCCCATGGTTCAGTCAGTCACCCCAAGGCCACAACATCAATATCTGCAGTTGGTTGCAAGCCACGTGTTTCCTTCAATCTGGAAAGCAGAATTAATCTTTCATCCTGTACTCAAGAGCTGAAAAAAAATAGACTTGAAATATTCTGCGTGTGTATTTGCCTGCACTGGGCATACAGGTAACATGATCAAGTCACAATCAAAACAAACAAATTGCGGTTCAATGCAGTGGCACCATTAATGCTCATTTCATTTTAAGAATATTGTGATCCGGCCTCAATGTGCAAATCTTGGTAAACGTTTGTATTCAGAGACTATTGAATAGATCGTAGCGGCTTCATCACCTGTAATGTAAGCTGCTATTTCCAGCATGGTTTGTAATGGCTGTAATTTTATTTATTTATTTTTTAACAGATAAAAGAATGTGCTGACAAAATTGAGCTGGCAGGTGGAAAGAAAGGAGGTGGTGCAGAGAAAGAGAAACCAGCTCCAAAGGCACAGCCCCCCCCAGAGGCTCCGGCAAAGCCTTCCGCACCTCCAAAGAAGGCCTCTGTAGCTAAGGTAAACGGCAGTAAACCCCACAGCTAAATCTCCAAGTGCTTCCGAAGATGTGTCTAGATGTATTCTGGTGAAATGTTTGATTCATGTTTAGCCCGCTGGACCACCCAAGAAGGGGAAACCTGTAGCAGCCACGAATAGTAAAGGGAAGAAGGCTGCAGAAACTAAGGACATGGTAGAGGCGGAACTCTCTGTAAGTATACACTGGTTCTGTGTGATCCTTCCTGCCAGTCTGAGTCTTGTCATTGCCCGTTTCATAGTAATGAAACCACATGTCTCTTTCAGCCCGAGGTATGTGAGGAGATGTCTGCAGCTGTACTCCCTGCTTCTTGCATGCAGCTGTTAGACAGTGCTAACTGGAAGGAACGGCTGGCCAGCATGGAGGAATTCCAAAAGGTAGCTTTACATATACTCTCTAATTTTCCTGTATATTCATATCTTGGTTATATATTGTCCTAGAAAGAACGTCTTTAACAAATGTCACATTCATTTTGAAATGTTTAGGCTGTGGAACAGATGGACAAAAACGAGATGCCTTGCCAGGCTCTTGTCCGCATGCTGGCTAAGAAACCAGGCTGGAAGGAGACCAACTTTCAGGTATAGCTTGATTGCTCCAACTCATGGTGTTTTGACACTTGTTTCTAAAATGCCATTCTTACCGTTTCCCAATTCTTTTTGGGTGGTTGCCCAGGTGATGCAGATGAAGCTTCACATTGTGGGCCTTATTGCACAGAAGGGCACATTTTCAAAGACCTCTGCCTTCACTGTCTTGGACGGGCTAGTAGATAAGGTGGGTGATGTCAAGTGTGGAGGGAAAGCCAAGGAAGCCCTGACTGCTATTGGGGAGGCTTGCTCTCTTCCCTGGACTGCTGAACAGGTCAGTTGCCACTTTTCTCTGGGGACTGTCCAAACAGCTTCCGGTTAGTTTTGGTTGATACTGACTTGTGGGAACCGTAAAGAATAGAAGACTCACTCCATGGGTCCGATGGGAATATCGTGCCTTTTGGACATCCACCATATAATCGTGGCAAGCCAAACTGTTTCCAACGTACTGCTCACTTCTGGAAACTTGATTTGTTTTATTTCAGGTTGTGTCAATGGCCTTTGCGCAAAAGAATCCTAAAAACCAAGCAGAAGCACTAAATTGGCTTGCAAATGCTATGAAAGAATTTGGATTTGCTGGGTGAGTTAAAGTGATATATATTTTATAATAAAAATCTGAAACTACTGATTTCAGTCTAAGCTTATAATTTTTTTCCATTCTCTTTAGAATTAATGTGAAAGCATTTATTAGTAATGTCAAGACTGCTTTGGCTGCCACCAATCCAGTAAGTATTTTTTGTTAAATTTAGGGGTTTTTCCTCCCCTTGCATTATAGAAAACAATTCCATATTGTAAGGGTTAATGTTTGACAGGCCACACATTATGTGTGTTTAAAATGCACAGTTTAGAGCACCTTACCCCACTTATGCCACACTCCCACACATTTGTATTACACATTTGTACTTGTAAACATAAAATTATATCTTCATGTTTGCATTTGTTAATAAAAGTACTAACAAATGTCCTTTTGGTAAAACCTGTATTTTAGGAACACCACCTCCTGCTTCGCAAATCTTATCAAGGTTTTAAAATATCGGAATATCTTTGCTTTCTAAAATGCTTTCAATGCTATATATCATGGTGCAGTGTCTGGACAGTGAAATATTAGATACCACCCAAACCTTTCTCTTGCTGCATCTCCTACTAATAGTTACTTTAGCATTAGTTCAAATACACGAACTTGTGGCCATAGATGGAAATTAGCGGGAGAACATTTCAAACTGGATTTAAGGAAGCACTTCTTTACCCAGCGCGTAGTT
>JAODJX010000089.1:193574-207075 GCA_026776945.1 Isichthys henryi
AACACCTTGTGCTAATTACCATGCACTCTTGAGCTGAATAATTTATGGTGGAACAGGGAAAGAACTAAGCTACACAGGGCTCCGGCCCCCCAGGACTGGAGTTGGGCACCCCTGCTGTAGAGGCTGCTGGGATTGCTGCACTATGCAGGAGTGGAGTAGACGCTGTGTGCACTTGTGTTTTGAAGATTCTTTAGCGAAGTGTTACTTCCCAGTTCTATTGATGCACGCTGTTCTTTTTTACAAGGATTCAGCACCGCATTTTGAACCAATTTATGCATTTAACAAACAGTTTAATTTATTGTCTTAATTTTGGTTGCTTTAGTGTGTTTTTCGATTTGTAAATTAGTTTACATTTCTATTTATATATAGCTCGCATGACAATCATATAATATATTTCGCCATTGAAATACATGGGTTTGATGTTCCCACTATTGACAGTCTGTCCTTCACTTATGTGGAGGCTGTATAGGAACCAACAGTTTGCCAATTCTGGAATGATGAAGGCTTTTGGGAAACACAAATCTCACTTGTTCTTTACCCATGTCATTCGTTATCTTGTTCATTATTCACCAAGACCAATCGTTATCACGAAATTTATAATTGTCCGGCGTTTTCCCCCCTCTATCTGATTCAAGTCACCACCAGTTGATGGTTCAACTGCTGCTCTCTTGACTCGAATCTCCAAGACAAGCAGTCACTGATCCAACAATAAGATTACAAAATCGATCATTGAGCTGTGGCCTAGGGTGCACTGGTGCCAGGTGCACTTAAGAACACCTATATATTTGAACATGGTGTTTGTTATGGACAAACCGTGGTTAGCGCATAAGGCCAGTAATAGAGCACCACTTGGGTAATAATCAGGCAGGCTGTTCCTACGAATCACATCCCTCCAGGTTTCACTTTTCACAGCAGCGGGGGCATGGTGCAAGTATAAAGAAAGCAACAATCCACTAGCAACACAACACAAGGGGTTTACTGGCAAACTAACAGAGCAAACCAGCCAAAGAGTAATACCTACACAACCACATACTAAGATTCATCACAGGGCTGGGCACAGAAAGCAACCTAAATACACCAAACTGACCTGGGCTAACAGAGACTCAGGAGTGCAGATTAACTAATCAACCAATAACAGAAAACACAAGGTAACAGCCAACAGGTGGAACTAATGAACAGAGGTAATCATAGAACACGGGAACTTAACAGATAATTAGAAGAACTTAATCAGACACTAAGAACACAAAGCAAAACTAATCACAGAATCCAAAGACACACAGAAACTAGAAAACATAAATCTAGCCCTTGGACTACAAGACTAATTTCAGAATTCAAATGGTACAAAACCAAAACCTGAAACAAGGAGGGTACACCATAGGTAGGAGAATTATGACAGAAAATAAACACTAGGAAAACCAAAACACTAAGGACAAAAAAAGTCAAATACAAAACCCAAAACAGGTGATGGTGGGATTTGCCAGCCTCATACCTCATTGGTTCACATTCTCTGAAACACACACTCAGCCCACTGAGCTATGCAATGGTTTGAGACCAGTGAGAAACTCACAAGGGTAAAGGATACAACTACAAAGAGGGGAAAAGGCAGAATGGCCAGCAATGAGGAAGAGGAGAAGGGCAGGGTCAGAATGGCCAGCAATGAGGAAGAGGAGAAGGGCAGGGTCAGGGTCAGAATGCGCACTGTCCATAACATCACTATCATTACAAGCGTTAGCATTAAAGCCCCCCCAGTAGAACAATGGAGTCCCCATAAATATTTATTTGAAAAGTAATTTTAAAATTCAGGAAATTTTAAAGACATGCACAACATTTTAGCTTGGATATTACACATTAATGAAACTCTTTGTTGGTGTAGTTTATGAAAAACATACTACATATATATTTCAGTTATTCTGTTTTTCTAATACCTACTCGTCTCACACACACCATTTTGTACAATTTCTAGCACCATATGGATCACCTGGGCAAGTGAAAGTCAATAAATGTGTTTTTACCTGAATGTATGAGACCACTTGATGGATAATTCACACTTGGTCTCACACACAGCATTGTATGTTTGGCAATGATTTAAAATGAAATAAACCAAGTAACAATGAGTCATTGCCTTTCTTCTCCATCTAATTCTCTGTGAGATGTGCTTACAACCAGGAAAGAATACGATTAGAGCCTAAATTTTAACACACAATAGAAGTATATTGATATAAATGGTATTATCATTCTATATCTCATTTTGAAAATATGGTGATTTACTATAAACATTTGATATACCATCCAGCCCAAATGATCTGCCTCCTTTCATTGTCCCCCAGAAACGTCCATTGTGTTGTGGGTTTATTAGCAAATTTTTTTTTGTTTTGTATATGTTTTCAGAATTTATAAGTGTTTTCTGAATTTGCAGCATGTTGCCACTTATCGGCCACTGTACCAACGGCTTCAGTGAGGTCTTCCATCATGTCATATCAATCATGATTGGGAAGGTGGATCTCATCAAAAATAACCACTCAGGAACTGAGAACTTAGTACCATTTCCAACATTTGGACTATTTTGATTACTATCTGTCCCACGCTTCATTAAAACCACTCACCACACCTGATCCCATGCAAATGTCCTCCTTTTTTCTGTGTTGTCCGTCTCATTTCTGTTTCAATCAAACTGTCTCACAAATAACTATTCTCATTCGCATATCCTACTATTCTGTGTTACAGTACATTCACTGTCATTCTGTTCCTTACACATGATTTTTTGCATTCAGATGTACTGTTTATTTCTGTTACATATGCTGTTACTTGGTTTCAAATATTATATCTCATGCATATATTTCACCTTTGTTACACATACACTATTAACTTCATTTACATATACTATTATTCTCTGCTATACAGACTATCATGCAAACCTATACTGTGTGTATCAGTAGCTATAATTCTCTGTGCAACAGAGAAGAGTGCTGTATGTATAAGAGTGTGACAGTATATAAAAGGAAGTATGATTGTGCTTATAAGAGGGTATGGTAGTCTTTGTGTAAGAGTACAGTGGTGTATGTGTGAGATTATGATGTTGTGTATGGGACCAAGTATGAATTATCTCTCAAGGGGCCTTTCATATGAATGCTTGACTCTTTGTTGTGAAAGTATACTTATTTATTGCAGATGGCAATTATATGTCAAGTTGCACAGTGTTCCTGGGAAGTTTGCAAAAAAGATCTGCAGAATACATTTAAATTGCAGATGTTTGTGTTCATAAGAACGTGGCTGCAGACTCAATTTTTGCTCTCTGCTGTCCTCTGTCTTGCAGTTCCAATATTGCTGCCCTTTGTAGTGCAGTTGCAATTTTGTAATGATTTGTAGTCTGTCAAGGGGAAGGTTTTCAAATGTAGATCTTCATCCATATATAATGTTTTTCTGAAGTGGTAATAAGACCCATCAAATATGAAATTGAGTAAATACGGTAATAATAACTGATTTCCTGATCACAAGTATAAGCCTATATTATTTTTTTTTTTTTGGTGTCACTAAGTGCTGTTGCTTCAATTTTGGTGCGATTTGTTTCAATATTTGAAAAGGTCTAGATCTTCAGCCATACAATGCACCTGCAAAGATCAGACAAATAATTTTTGTGTTTGATATTGAATTCTGACAATATCAAGTGTCTGAACTGACCTTCTCTTTGCCATCACAATGAAGCACTGCTTCGGTTTTGGGGATATCTGCCTCAAAATTTGGTTGTCTCCCCTTTAATGTACCTCCAAAATTTGAAAAGAAACATACAATACTTTTAGAGTTACTGTGTTCACAAGACCAAGTGTCTTCTACAGCTGTTGTTTCCTTCCTTTGCTGCCATGCCGTTGCTGTCTGCTGCACTGCTTTCTGATATCCTTGACTGATTCAATATTGCACAAAAGGTCATACATTTGACCTTGTATTTAGAACTGGGGTGAAGATAACTAGTGTAGTAGGCACTGCAACTGGTACTTGACCACAAACTGTTGGCATTTGGCATTAATTGCACTATACAATATGCTAGCATGAAGCTCACTATCTAATTTAGGACTTACATCAGTCTTAGCCTACTACTAACTCATTAAACACAATACCTGAGTGTGTTAGAACTGAACAATACAATTACTACATTAGTTCAATTGTTGATGAGGTTGCTCCCATTAAAGAGTGTGTTGTGAGATTTGTTAATTCTTCTCGTTTACCAATGGACTTTGTACTCTTAAAGCAAAAGGTCACAAACTTTAACCTTAACCTTACAAATAACAATAGTCAAGTACATCCATCAGCTGACATACGCAATCTTGGGATCCTGTTGATGAGCAACTTACCTTTGACACCCACATTAAAACTATAACCAAAATTTCTCTTTCCCACCTCTGAATTTTTGCTAGACTCAAGTCATTTCTATTACTACCTGATTCTGAATGACCGTTCAATGCCTTCATAACATATCGACTGGAGAACTTCAATGCCCTTTTTTTCTACTGTCCAAATCCAAAAACAAACAAAATAGGTGTGTGCATCCCTACACACACTCCTCTTCATCCACAAATCTATCATGTATCCTCTGAACTTCACTGACTCCATGTCATGCCATACAGTACCGGTTTTAAAATACATTTACATGCAAAACTGTTCGTGGGTAGGTTTGGGCATCGCTTGCTAAAACAATATTTTTAAAACGAGTCACATGTCAAAACAGTGTCTAAATGTTACCTAAAAAAATTAATTAATAAAGCACCATATGAAGGACAAGACCATTAAAGAACTGCATATTTTATTTCCAAGGCAAATTTTAACTTCTAATTGTTCAATAGGCCTATACTAATAAATTAAATATATTAATAAATACAAAACACTTTACAAATTTACATGACGTGGCAGTGTCAGATATGGATGAATTATTTAGACTTTTTAAAATAAATAATGCGTGCATTATTAAATAAAAATATTGTGAAATGTGGCAATAAATATATGATAATGATATGAAATGTGAGCATAAATATGTTAAAACTGTTAATGTATTCCTCTTTGTATTGTTCCAACATTGCCACACTGGATTTAACCAACATTTGCAGTTTCAGTTATCCGTGATTTACCATAATCCAAAATAAAAATTGTAAAATGTGCGACAGTGTCTTTTCATTGTTCATTCGTCCTTTTAATAAATAAATATGTAAATGATACAAGCAATACATAATTAAATAAAAACATGAAGAAAAATAATTTTCTTAACAGATTTATTTATGCTCACATTTCATATCACATTTCATATTTTCATTTATTGCCACATTTCACATATATTTATTAATGCACATATTCATTTCTTTAATAAAGTCGGAATAATCTCTCCATAGTTGGAATCTTTTTGAGTGAAATACAGCTACACTTTACACCTGCAGTGGGCCATCTTATCTGCAAAGGGCCATTGTGTATGTCGGTTTTTGGAATAACCTTTAGGTCAGTTGTTCAAACTCTGTGTGAGGCCTCTTCAATCAATCAGTCTTCTAAGTAGTAATCTAATTAGGGGGTTACAGTGAAATCCCACATACATAACAGCTCTTTCTGGATAAGACTGCCCACCCCTGCTTTAGACTGTTCATATTTATGGATTTCAACTGAGTTTATGATGGTTACTAGCTAACGGTAGGCATATACTGACATCAAAGCAAATGGAATGTTAACTACAGTAGTGATGGCATGTGAGGTGCAGTGATGCTTCTGTTGCCAGAGAAACAGAGAGCAAATATTTTAATCGATAGCTCAGGCATTTAAGTGACACCAAAACACTGAAATAAGTGTTGCAATATAGTCAAGTACATATCGATTGTACAAGAACTGGTGAAATATCGGCACTGGGGTTTGATAATGAATTTAAGGAATTTATGGTACAGCCCCTTCCTATCTTTATGATGTCATATTTCCATACACCCCCACCCCCTCTCTTCATTCAGATAACTCCATACTGTATTAACAACCACGCAGTAAACTATATGGATGCCGAAACTTTTGCAGCTGTCACTGTTGATTTGGCTTCAATATCTATTTTACTTAAGTATCACGTATAGCACAAAACTGAATAGATACTGTACTCCAGTCAAAAGATAATTCGCTATCATTTTAACATCATTTTTAAAGGTGCGCTAGAATAAATTAAAATGAAAAGTTTATGACTTTGCCTTGGCATTATTGAATCTTTAACATTGCTGTTCCCTCTTTCAAAGTCCCACATATGTAAAAGAAGGCATTAAAATGGGCTGATTCAAAAATCCTAGCTATTACTGTACATAACAACTTGTTAAAAAAATTATGAGCTGCAATTCATTTATTGAATGTGAATTAACAATGCAAAGTACTGATCAAAATTTTTGTACATTTTGTAATTTACAAAGTTATTGCTTATCTAAATTTGCAATTATCCTAACATGAATAGAAGAGATGCATTCTAATCGTATTTGCTTAGTGAAAAGCATCCCACATCAAAAAATAAAAGGTTGTGGCTCGTCAGTCAGTGTAAAAAAAAATCAAGTCATGTGCTCTTGATTATAGGAATGAGATTGGCCATTTTCTTGCCTAATAACAACTGCCAGGTTACCGTTCCGTTATCTTATGAATATCTTTATTATCAAATGGATGGGTGATCAGCGCTGCTTCCAAACTCAGAGAGTGTTGTTCTTTTTAAACCCCTCACAAAGCTCAAAAAAATATATTCAGTTTCTTCCCATATATATTTGAAAAGTGTGGTTTTTGGGGTGCCTTTATGTTTCTAGAACAAAAACTCAGTTTTTTAAATGTTTTGGCGAGATTTCTGTTTCATCTCACATGCACCATTGCCATGCCATGTCTAAGTTACAGCCTGAGCACATGAAATTTGACGTCTGATTGCATTTTAAGCATTAAATGGGGCAAATTCCCTGTTTTGGGTTTACACATGACAGCTTAACGGTGCAGAAAGATGCTCCTTGTCTTTGCTACATTGCTGCTGAGTGGCTGTCGTTTTTGTTGAATCTTATTCAAGATCCAAGTCAAGTGATTGACTGCAAACATTGTGATAGGAAGAGCTCAAAAAGTTGCTGACGGAGATCAAAATTGTCCATATAGAAATTTTTTGCCCAAAAAGTGCTAAGACAACGTTTCTCTGCAACACTGCCTCCCAACATTTGTCAAAAAGTTACCCTGTGGATAATGACCTTTAAACATGACTCCTAAATTCTCTCTGTGAATACTAGTGTGTCAACTAAGATTTCAAATACGTACGATAGTAAAACAGTTCAGCTACGTCAAATGTGTGCTGTGACCCATCTTGCCTACAAGCTATACTGTAAAATGTAAATGACACATCAAGGCTTTGTTACAGGTACTGCAACACAAGCATTTAATGTAAACATATGATACAAAAGACAAGCACATTTTGAACAGAAAAGGTTAACATGGCTGGTTTGCAGGCTGTTCCAGTCTTTTCTGGTAATAATGTTCCTTTGCCCTATTCGCTCTTTGCTTCATTTTAACTTACTCTTCGCATTTAAAATCTACACTTAATGAGAATGTCAAGTCTTATTTTTAATAAATAATGTCTGCAAACAGGATTCTAAGTTATGATTTCTGTTTAGAATTATGAAACAAAAATACAAGAATAACCCTGTTACTAATTCATCCATACAACCATTTTCTGTACCCGCTGGTCCTATGCAGGATGCCAGGGGACCAGAATCAACTTAGGGTGGGTTCCCAGTCCATCACTGCATTCCTAAACCATGTGCCTAAAAGCTGCGCAGACCCTTTTTGAGGGATGTGTGCAGACTAGGGATGTGCATCTCCATCATTGAGGTGATGCGATACACATCTCGATGCATCAAAGATTCAATACATTAAAGACATATATGAAGCAACTTCTATTGTGATGCAGTGTGATTCGACATGATACGATGCATCGCTGGACATGCCTCCAACTCATATGAGATTTAGGTAAGAGACTTGCAGAGAATTAGCTACAAAAAATTGGTCAAAAATTATTGGTGACACTGGTGCCATTTTACAATAAGGCTACCCATACAAAGAGTTTATGAAAAGTTTATAATCTGGTTATTAATTAGGTTGTAACACTGTGTAAATTAATAATAGACCATTTTAAATGTTATAGCACAGTTTTCTTTTTATTAATGAGCTACTACCATTTACAAGTGGCAAAAGGGAGCCTTATTGTAAAGTGGTACTGGTGAAATTTCTAAATAATAAAGGCACAGGGCATTTACAGTACTAATAATTATATATTAAGGTTACCCTGGCTGTGTGCTGCTTCCTACTCGATAACACCATTAGACAAGGCAGGCTTGGCCTGGGACATCCGTTGTGGAACTCCGTGTTTTGGTATGTTGGTGATGTGACCTGGCGTGGTGAGGGGGGTGCAGGCCAAGCTCAGGACCCTGCTGTTGTGACACTCTTTGTTTTGGTATGTTGGTGATGTGACCTGGCGTGGTGAGGGGGGTGCAGGCCAAGCTCAGGACCCTGCTGTTGTGACACTCTTTGTTTTGGTATGTTGGTGATGTGACCTGGCGTGGTGAGGGGGGTGCAGACCAGGCCCAGGACCCTGCTGTTGCGGCACTCCGTGTTTTGGTATGTTGGTGATGTGACCTGGCGTGGTGAGGGGGGTGCAGACCAGGCCCAGGACCCTGCTGTTGTGGCACTCCGTGTTTTGGTATGTTGGTGATGTGACCTGGCGTGGTGAGAGGGGTGCAGGCCAGGCTCAGCACCCTGCTGTTGTGGAACTCCGTGTTTTGGTATGTTGGTGAAGCGGCGTGGTAAGGGAGGTGTAGGCCGAGGCACGGCACAACAGCAGTAAGCACGATGACAGCCTGACTTCAATTGTTCTGACCCAGCGTGGAGTGCAACATGATGGGCGTGGTGGGTGATGGTGCATACAGTCTGGAGGTGAATATGACGTAAACAAAAAAATAAAACTAAAGACTTCTTTGCAAGTCTAAATCTTAAAATTAGCTGTTACTTAAAAAAACAGCAAAGCAAACAAAATAAAACTTTGCAGTGTATTACAGATTCTTTCTCACCTTCCCATAAACATAAGAAGGAGTTGGCTTTTGCAAGCAACAGTTTACAACAGTCACAAAGTAAACTTTTCAATGCACATAAGATGGGCAAATACAACAAAATTATTCATTTTTTTAACCAGTTAGTGGATTAAAAGTTGAATGAGCCTGAAGCCATGTCTTACCTCCACAAAGTATGAAAAAACAAAAGAGGGCTTGTTTCATGGGTACAACATATTACAAACCCAAGCAGGTACGCAATAATAGACAAGCTCTTCTGCGGTCTGGAAACATAATGAGCCCCGAAAACATTAATAACACCCGATGTTCTCTAAATAAATAACACGCAATTAATAAAGCAATATGATTTAACTCACTATTCTACATTAACAAATTGGATTTTACCAATGCAAAGAGTTAATCTCAGATTGTACACACTTTCTTAATTGGGCCAGTTGAATCAATGAACATTTATGTCGGTGCACCTATGCAAATTGGTGAATCTATGCAAACAGGTTGTCAGTTGAAAAAAGAGGTGTAAGAAGGAAGCGCAAAGCATTCCTGCAGAAAGCAGGTGAGAAATATCGTGGGTTGTGAGGGCTGGACAAATAGTGAAAAAATAAAAATACAGTCCCACATAGCAGTATGTTTGTCAGAACGCACTGCAATAAATGTATTAAACCCTTTTTATTTAATTTTATGCTATGAGGATGAGTAACTTCATGGCATCGTGTGAAACTAGATGCCAAATGTCAGAACGATAGCAATGTATCCCCCTGACCTTATTGTAAAAAAATATTAAAGTATGCCAGATCTGGGCCTGTAGCTGTGGGGGAGGGGTGTTCTCACATGATAAGTTACAGATTAGCGAAGCAGTTGGGGGAGGGAGGGTTACATGCGATAAATCTCATTGACTGCCAACCGAACTGCTGCCAGTAAAATTTACTGATGGGGTGGCAGTGAATGAAAAATCGCTTTGAGAGTCACTGACCTATGAAATGCTTGACCAGGTGCTTGACACCCATACAGTGTATGTCTGCCATGTTTGAAAAATACTTTTTGAGTTATCATGTTCACAAGGTCAAATGACTTCTGTAGTCATCCTTCCCTTTGATGCCACTAAGCAGCATTACTTTGCAAAATTTAATCAATACCAGATCTTTATCCATACAATGCATAAACAAAGTTTCCATCAAATAATTTTTCAATTATTATGTTGATGAGAAAGTGTCCTTAGCAGCAGCAGTGGACTGATCCCAAAAGCATATGCATTTCTTGTTCAATGAATGCAACTGAAATGCTGAAAATGCCTAATGCTTGCAAGAAATATATGATAAAATAAAATCACTAATTCTGTCATATTAATTAGTAGTTCAGTTATCCTGTTGTGTTTCCAGTTAAATAAAAATTGCAGACAAAGTAAAGACTCATGTCTGTTATCGCCATTTAATGTTCATATCTGTGTAATAATAAACAGAAGCCATTTGCCATGTTGGTCCTGTTACACTGACAGATAGAAAAGCTCCACAAAAATTCTGCACCAAAGTTATGTGAACTTGCATGCACATATTTTTTGATCTTCTAAGATTTCCAGTGTTTCAATTTGCAACATGGACTGTTTCTGTGGGTCAGGAAGTTATACTCTGCCACTAATAAACAAACAGGAAATGTTACCAGGATTCTGATGGAAGTTTCTTTTTAAAGAACTTACTAAACAGCTGTAGTCTTTTCAAACGAAGTCTGATGAAGCATTCAGTTAAAATGGCCCCACTTCAATGTAATCAGGCACAGAGAAAGGGAGACAGATGACCATTTACTACTGTTTGTTAGGACTCCCTACCATCTCAATATAACTTACTGGAAAGAAAGAAAAAAGAACATGCAATTCAAAGTAAGTACCCAGTTCATTTAAATGTTTTGTACAGTAGTCAGGAAAAATCCAAGGAAGTACATAAGAATGGGAATTGAAGTGGAAATCCCTCCTCAGTGTTTGACTGTGAAACTGTGAAACTTGAGATTTTAGTCAAATGAAGTTTCCATGACAACTGGGTCTTTTTCCAAAAGCAGCATTAGCTGCTAATTTTCAAAGCCAAGCCACACTCCTTAAGGTGTGACAAAGTGCTGAAAGATATTATTTGCGTTTGCCATTGTACTTTGGGCAGTGGGGAGATGCTGTTACCGCCTGCGCTTGAAGCCAGGCAGTTTTTAGGATAAAATTTAAAGGGGTAAGAGGATTCCATCAGACACAGCTGCAAAGAAAAGGTAATTAACTTTGATATAATTTTTATTTGTCTTTTAATGTAAATGAATAAACTGTGGACTTTACCCTTCATTCTCAAAATAAACCTGACAAAGGAGAAAAATTAACATCCAGAATCCTTGAAGTCTGGAGACTTTTTTTTACTGGAAGAATCCATATTGCTTATGCATTTCACAGTAATGGTAGAATAAAGACCCGTCACATTCACAATCATTTCTATTTTGTCATCTCTCCCCAGGTTCCATTCCTTCCCTCTGCTGATTTATGTAATCTTTAAGAAGTAAAAGATGCATAAGAAGATCCTGCAATCTGCCATGAATTTATTTCCAGAGTTCCAGTAGTCAATAAAATGTAAACAAGCATGAATGTAGCAATCACCTTGACTTTTCGCAGAATACAGGATATTCTCTCTAAAATGACACCCTGCACTATATTTGGCTGTCTACAAATTAAGGTTCAAGAAATCTATCTGGATATACAGCTAGATGAAACCATCAGTAGAAAGAATGTATACTAATCAAAAAATGTACTAAGGTACTACATTGTTAATTTATAACACCAGGGATTGCTCACATAGAGCTTTAGTGTTGAACTGAAACAACTCAGATCAACTTAACAATTCCTTCTTTTTAACAGCACATAAATAACTCCTAATGGCGATTCCATTAGAGGCACATGGGTGGAATTTTATCATTACTGTACTGTGACAGTCATCGGTTTCCATGACAGCAATGAGACGGAGTCCAGTTAACCTCTGCCTGGGCCACTATGACCAGCAGCAGGATTGTATATTCATTAGCAATAAATCAGAATAACCTTCTCTGGCACACTTTAGTAGAAGACTGTGGTAGGAGATAAGCAGTTGTGTCATTTCATTCAGGAGAATGAATATATAACAGATGATATCCATTCATCCATTTTCCAAACCGCTTATCCTACTGGGTTGAGGGGCGTCCAGAGCCTATCCCGGAAGCAATGGGGATGAACAACCCAGGATGGGGGACCAGCCCATCACAGGGCACACTCACACACCATTCACTCACACATGCACACCTACGCGCAATTTAGCAAGTCCAATTAGGCTCAGCATCTTTTTAGACTGTGGGAGGAAACTGGAGTACCCGGAGGAAACCCCACGACGACATGGGGAGAACGTGCAAACTCCACACATATGCAACCCAGGCAGAGACTCGAACCCGGGTCCCAGAATTGTGAGGCAACAGTGCTAACCACTGCACCACCATGCCGCCCCAGATGACATCTCATTTGCTAAAATAAAATAAAGACCCATTTCTCCTTCTTTTCATGTATCATAAATAGTTAGGTTAAAATAAGGTTAAAATAATCCAATTTAAAGGAAGAGTTCAGGAAGAAATGTGAGAAACTCGTGTAGGTGCTATGTCACCTTAGACCTTGTAGCACTTGGACAGATGAGGCATTGTTCAATGTACATATATTGATAAAGAGCCGTGGAACCTTGCAGATTATACAGTAGTACAGGCAGATCAACAGAGAGCCTCACCTTTCTCGCAGTGTCGTCCAGTAAACCCAGGAAGACAAAGGCAGGTGTTAGGTGACACACAGGTCCCCCCGCTGCGGCAGCCTTCCTTACAGAATGCTGTGGGCGGAAGAGAGGAAACATAAGCAACAATAACATTTATTTACTCAATAATCTTCTGAAAAGATTGGAAAAGTATAAATGAAAAACAGAAGCTGTGCTGTCATATCAGCTTGCATCTGTCACACTGACATTGGCAAGTTTTGTAAATCTCTTCTCTTTATCCTCTATTGCTTTGATTCTCTTGCATTGGTCACTTTGTTGCATATGCATTAATTGTTAAATTGTCATAGGCAGAGTTTCAAGCAATCAGGAAAACCCCAGATTCCTGTTTCACATCCAGTTTCAGATCACATCCATCACAGAATATCTCAGATCAGAGTGGTGCAATAATGAAAGTCTTCAGGCACTGTTGTGAGTGACATAATTTTATAAATAACATTCAGTGGGCCCTTGAAAAGCACCAAATAAACAAATGAACCAGTGTATAAACTGTAAGCTGTAATACCAAAATTCATCCATTTTCCAAACCGCTTATCCTTCTGGTTCGCGGGGGGTCCGGAGCCTATCCCAGAAGCAATGGGCACGAGGCAGGGAACAACCCAGGATGGGGGGCCAGCCCAT
>JAODJX010000089.1:207871-235370 GCA_026776945.1 Isichthys henryi
GGAGGAAACCCCACGACGACATGGGGAGAACATGCAAACTCCACACACATGTGACACAGGCGGAGACTTGAACCCGGGTCCCAAAGGTGTGAGGCAACAGTGCTAACCACTGCACTACCATGCCCACCCCATACCAAAATCCATCACTGAGTAATTACTGACAGCCTATATAAAGAGCTAATCAGGAGCCTGACCAGTTCTGCACTGATAACACGAGGACTTTGAAAGTAATTATAGCTATATCACTTCAATTTACCTATTTTTATGATTATCATTTTAAGTCCATCACTGCAAACTAAGGCTTGTTGCATTAATAGTATTAGTTAAGTCTAGCATTCCACCTGCAGTTTGCTTTTCCTTCCATCCATCCATCCATCCATCCATCCATTTCCAAAAAAACAGTATATAAAGATAAGTCAGGGGCTTTTGTGCAGACTGCAAAATGCCTGAGTCATCCTGTGGTAGACGATACAGAGGTGTGGGGGAAACATCACATGAAGGATGGGGCCAAGGGATTAATCTAAAAAATGTACTATGACGCCTGGCAGTTAAGCTTAGAGTTCACCTGCCTCTTCCATTAAGATTTAACTGCATTCATTTGATTGCTGTCTAGCAGTCAGCAGCAAGGCTTATTATGATATATATTAGTGACTATCTGCTGAGGATGTTTCATATTCCACATGAGAGACTTGGTGGTACATCTTTACAAATTTTTATAGCTATGCAAAATTATACATAAAATACATATATATTTATTTTTTAAAAATTAAATTGGTATGCATTTAGTTACTGATATTTTTTTCATTTTCATAGTCAAGATTAAGGGTGCAGTGCATGGTGGTGCAGTGGTTAGCACTGATGCCTCATACCTCTGGGACCCAGGTTCGAGTCTCCGCCTGGGTCACATGTGTGTGGAGTTTGCATATTCTCCCCATGTCATCGTGGGGTTTCCTCCAGGTACTCCGGTTTCCCCCCACAGTCCAAAAACATGCTGAGGCTAATTGGAGTTGCTAAATTGCCCGTTGGAGCGCATGTGTGAGTGAATGGTGTATGAGTGTGTCCTGCGATGGGCTGGCCCCCCATCTTGGGTTTTTCCCTGCCTCGGGCCCATTGCTTCTGGGATAGGCTCCAGACCCCCCGGAAAATGGATGGATGGATATTCAAGATTAAAGGCAATTGACAGTACTATCAAAATTGTCAAAATCAGAGCCTGCCGGAGTGTATTTCCATCTCCTTCAAATCAGACCTTGCCAGAGTGCACCTGCATCAATGCATTATTTTTAATTTCACAAAATTCATTAAAAGATTCAAAGTGAACTGTTTAGTAAAAGGTCAGTTTTGTACTAAAAATCATGCTTTTTCATCAGCTCGAAAATTTGTACATTAGTAGCTCCGACCGCACATTCATTTCTTGATGGACGAGATATTCTTACGTGATGTCTGTCGTATGTTTTTGTATTTTGACTTATTTCACTTACTGAATTGCCACTTGAGGTAAAACTTGTTTAAGAAGTGAATGAATTATAATCCATGAATTATAAAATAGTGAAAACGATTTTAATGCATCTTCAAAGGGACATTATGAATGAATAAGCAAGAATATTATTTATAGCCTTTTTGATGCATTTTTAAATTTCATTTACCTGTTATGTTCAAGTACTATTTAACCACATGATATATACAATAGCCACATCAAATAAAAATCACATTTTGATCACATGTTTTAGTTTATTTTATTGCTTTAAAGAGGTAAACAACATAATGACAAATGAACACATTGCATCTTTAAGATAGTGATCATAAATACTTATGATAATTAATAAACTAATGCACAGAACCACCCCCATCTTCTGAATGTCATTTTATAAGCATAACACTCAATACATTAAAAAGCTGTACAATCTTAACTGTTCACCGTGGGCCTGAGCATAAGCAAGTTAGCTCCTAATAAACAAGTACATTACTTATGCTCTAAATATAAAAGCAGCCTGTCAAACTCTCATATAAGGGGTAATACACGACAAGCTGTTCATCACATGATTTTAAGCACATGGCTGCAGGGGTGAAGAGCCGCCCACCGCAAAGTAGAGGGCGATTGTCTCTGCAGAGTGCATAATGCTTTGTAGTGCTGAGCATACTGTTGAATTGTGAATTGCCTTGGAAATTGTTTGTCGTGTGTTCCAGAGAATGCGGGGTTAGCCTATTATTTGTCATTTATTTGCTTGTTCCCCGTGTATGCCACTCCCCCTTTGCTAGCGATCATTGTCAGTTCCCCATTTTTTGTAAAGGTGTAGCTTTTGTTGTAAATTCCACGCTCGCTGTATTTACATGCATGTTTGATGTCTTTTGCGTGCTGCTTTGTGTCAGGGTACTCTCCCGCCGTTGTGTTCTTAAAAGGTGTGACCCCCTCCATATTTCCCCTGGTTTGTGTTTCCGTGAGCAGGATTCATCCATGATTGTTTGTTGTGCCGCATCCCTTAAAGGATGGGGAACCACAGAGCTTTCACTGCACCAAGTTTCACTGTCCACCCCAATTTCTCCTTGCCACTCCAATGCCACAGTATTATGCATGGTTTGGAGTGCATTAACCTGCTTATACCACAGTTACCACACATTTGACCAGCACATTTGTACTTGAATACATAATTTTCACATTTAAAAACCAAAAATGCATTTATTAGTACAACTACTCTTAATACTTCACTTTTCCATGTGTGCTTTCAGTTGGACAGTGGACAGTCGTGCCCATGGAATCCTTTGTTTATTCTACATATGTCGCAGAAGCTTGTGGTCGGTGATATTCCATCAGACCAAAAGAGGGCAGATGTTTTGTGATAAACAGAAATACAAGCAGTTTAGCAAAACAGTTAAACTTTTTAAAAAGAGTTTTCAAATTTAGCAGTATGAAGGTAATACGGTACACCCTGGCATTTTGAAATCCTTATGAAACAATTAGCTGGGACACCCCCAAATTTACCGATAAGTTTTCCATATGAAATGCCGCAATAGTGTTGCTTTTGAAAGTACTGCATACAGTCTGGACAATATGAAAAAATAGATATGCAGGAACTATCACACCTCCTACAACAATTCTACTTTTTCTACTCATTCTCGGTTAACTTTTCCTCTGTGAAAGTCAGTGCTGCCACCAATTAATTTCCTTGCACATGCACAGTCAATGCAGTGATGTGTATGATCTCTGCAGCACATTCATTTCTGGACTACATGAACATCATCTGCTGCAAACCCCGATTATGAAATTTACTTCGCTCACACTGTCCACAGAGCAGAAGTGCATATGGAACAGCCAAGTATGTTTTGGCCTTTAGGCTTAGGCGGTATAACGGCAACATGAAAATACCGTGGTATGTTCTTTCAGTGAAACTGCTTCTTGGGGACCCCTATCCTGCATGGTGTAAAGATTATAAAATAATGGTATAGCAGAATATCATAAACTTTAGTGCAAAATCTGGAAAGTATGAAAAAATAGGTATTGCCCAAGTGCTCTTGTTTTAAAATTTTTAAAGCCACCATCTTTAATTAGAAAACAGTCCATTGCTAAGACAATAAGCCAGTCGTTATATACAAAAATGTAAACCAAATGCATGGCTGAAGAGGACAAAACATATAAATATACAGACATGGAGAAATTTGTTATACGTTCACAAAAAATAAATAAATAAATAAATCACAACTATCTCTGAATAACTTGAAACTGACACCAAATTTTAATGGCATCCCTTATTATTCATTCCATATTTCACACAAATCCCTTTACTTTTGATTATTGATTCAGTTGAATATTTTATATAATTAAACAAATGAAAACGGCACAGAAAAAAGATGGTGCCTTTAATTTAATAGTTTGTGGCACCACCTTTTGCAGCAATCACTGCCAACATGCGATCTCTGTACTTCACAGTGAGACGCCTGCATTTGCAAACAGGTAGTTTGCTCACTCCTCCTAAGCAAACTACTCCGCTGTCTCTGGTTTGATGGGTGGAATCTAAACACTGCAAGTTTCAGATCTTGCCATTGTGCTGATGTGGTTGGCCAAAAAGCCCCAATTTTGTCTCATCCCAGAAACTTTGGGGCTTCTCAACATGCATTTTGGTGAATTCCACTCTGGCTTATTCATTTTTTTCTGTCAGTAGAGGAGCTCTCCTGGGTCTGCTTCCATGGAACCCATTACTATTTAAAATGCGATGGATGGTGCGATCAGTATGTGATGTACCTTAACCTTGGAGCTCAGCTTGAATAGTTTTGGATGGTTTTCTTTTTCTTTCTATCCTTCTGATCAACTTGGGGTTGCATTTCCTTCATGTCCTAGAAGCTTGGATACTGTCCCACGAACCTTATACTTTTTAATAATATTGGAAACTTTGGTCATGGGAACATGAAACTGCTTGGAGATGGTCTTATAGCCTGTACCTTTAACATGGTTCTCTATAATCTTCTTTCTGAGCTCCTCAGACAGCTCTCTCTCCTTTGCTTTCCCTGGTCCATGTTCAGTGTGGTGCACACAATGATACCAAACAACAGTTGCATGTTCTTTCCCTTTAAATAGGCTGATTGGCTGGTGAAAAGCTTGAAGGTACCTGTGATACTAATTAAGGTTAAACACTTAGTTTGAAGCATGACTATAATTAAAGGATAAATAGTCTCTTTAGATTTAGACAAATCTGTCCATACTATTTTACCATATCTTTGTAAAATAAACAACAAATTATTTCTTTTCACAATTTTATTGGGTTACTCTATCACATACTAAAGGCATGCAGGTATATACAGTATTAGGCAATTGCTTTTAACTGAATCACTTTTCAGGAGAAATTAAGCATTGTTTCAATGAGCTGTAAATGTACCAACGAATTTGTCCATGTCTGTATATTAAACCACTGTTTAATTAATTTAGCATTATGTGCCTCCCTGGATTCATTTGGCGTTATGGCTAAAACCCGACTTTAGTTTTCACCGATGATTAAAAGTGGACTTCCCTGCTATCTTGTTTAGGCAGGGTACCCACGATTGTAAAATGTTACAGGACTACAAGTGCATTAAGGTTTATTTAAACTTGACGCTCACATCGCATACGAATCATGGCCCCCACGCATATTCTATGCGTCGTAGGTGCAGCTACACACGGACTTAACACGACATGTACCCATAATACAAATTAATGTTGTATTAGAGAATCTCGATGTCCACCACAATTTGCATTTGCAAGAGTCCCTGACTCCTGGATTTGAAATAAATGTGTGCAGTTTGGTGATATACTGGTTGTTGTGATTTAAGCTTAGATTGTCTTCACATTTTCATTCTAACTTGAAATCTGACCAGATTCTTGCAAATGCCTCTCTGAAATTAATATTTTTCCATTCAGCTGATCTCACTTGACATTACACATTTGACATGCAAGTGGAAAAAAGTTATGCAGAAAAAACAATGCCTTTCCAATTTATCTTCATGTTTAATTGTTTATCATTTCAGCATTCAATAAAAATCTGCAAAAATGGGGCAAAATAACCACACTGATGGTAAATGGATTGCATTTATATAGAGCTTTTCTACTCTTACGAGTACTCAAAGCGCTTCACAGTCCTTTGCTTCACATTCACCCATTCACACACTCATTCACACACCCATTCACACACACATTCACACACCTGCTCAAGGACACTTTGATGGGGTCAGGAGGAACCAGGGCTCGAACCTGCAACCCACCAGTTGCCGAATGATAAAACTACCTCCTGCGCAACCATCTTCTGATGTATCTAAATCTCCACAGGAGCTGCATTCAGATGTTCCAGGAATTTAACAGTTTACAAGAAAGTAAAACCATAGGAAAAATAACGCCAGTTCAAAATAAGAAATAAAAAAAAAACATTAAACAGAAGTTTAACACTTGCTGAAAAATTCTGATCAAGGTAAACAATGCTTAAAATATTATGTAGGGTTATACAGATAATGGCTGAATGAACCAGTTTATGGATATTGCCCATGATCATACATGCTGCTTTGGCAGATCCAAAATACGTACTCGATGTAGTAATAGCTGAAAATAGCCTGGCTAGTCAGTAACCTCTAGCATCCGGAGGATATTTGTGGCAGTGGGACGAAGGTGAGCGAGGCTGCAGCTATCGGGTGACAGCTGTGTGAATTAGGAGGCCTCTCATTAGAGTGTCTCCCAGAAGCCCTCGTTCAGCCTGCAACTAGGTCGACTGGTCAAATTCAGGTGTCATATCACTTCACCACCGAAAACAACAACCGCACCAAATATAACCGAGCCGCCTTTCAATCAGGAAAGTAATTCAGTGTCCAGTTAGACTGGTTTCTTCTCTGAGCATAAAACAGCAATAACCATGTGTGACTTGATCAAGGTCGACATAAATCATACTAAATTGCAATTCTTGTCAACATACTCCACACCAGAGGTATCAGACCTCAAATAAAGTTTTCCTCTACATCGGTTGCATTCAAAAGTTCATTTAAGGAGAAATATTTTAAGGATGATTATTTTAGTCAAGTGTCTCTCTGCAGGGTGCTGTGGGTGTTTTAAGTTAGAACAAATAGATTACAACTTACCAGTTACCAAGTTCATGTATTCCTATTGAAATTCAGCTGGACATGGTTGTTCTTGCATATTGTACTAATAAAAAACCACTGAGAATATTTCTTCATGGGGGCAAAATGCAGAAAATTCAGCATCTTACTATATAAACCACAAAACATAAAATATAGCACAATATTTGTTAGACTTCTCCATGACAAAAAGTTGGCAATATCCCAATCATATTTTACCTTTTACAGTTTTTAATAAAAAACAGAAGATCTTTATAAGACCTTGAACAACATTCAAAAGATCAACTGTGCCACAACTGTAAATTTCCAAATGTTATGAACATTCAAGCCCTCGGAAGAAAAGCAGGGCATTATTATTCCACAACAACTGGTTCTGTAGACACTAAATATATCAGTGGTGTTTGCTATTAATCTCCAACAGTTTAATTTATGTTATACATCATGTTCTGCTTATTAAATAAGGAAATTACAGATTTACCAAGCCAACTCATGCAGGAGAGATGACACAATGGACACATAAAAATGATTCCACCCCTTATGAGCAACTCAAATTCACCGGACTGGGTCTTCCAGGTACACCATCAGCATTGATATGAAATATTTTTTTTCTGCTGATATCTGTGCAATTGGTATAAGTTAATTTTATAAGAACTGAAAACGTCTGTGTCCTTACTAGGGTGAGTTCTAAGTTAAGCTTACATTCCTGCTGTCATTGGCATGATATCATTTGGAGCAAATACCTTCAGAATTCTGGGTTGAATAGAAAAGAAAACATTCACTCCATTAAAATAAAAAAGTATTAAGTTTTTTAGTTGTCTTAACTTTTTTAAAATGTATCAAAGGCCACAGGATCAATCGCTCCATAAGTCAAAGTCAAAATAACACTGATTGACAAAAGTGCTATACAGGATCACCAAAAGCAATGGAAAAAAATTTTAAAAAAAGAGTATAAGAGAAGATAAAAGTCTGCATTCAACCAAGTCACCACTTCTCTTTGAGGAATCTCATTCATTTGTACTGCTTCAAGTTGACTTTTCTATCCTTTGACTTTGTTAAAGAAAGCGGAAACACTGAGAATTATCCCCTGCCTGTAAAGCACAGATGGCATGCTTTGTAGAATCTTAATTTCAGGTGGTGCATATAGCACCTCATACATTATGAGCAACAGCAGTTACAAGTTATAGACTAAATATACATTTTGAATTATTTGTTCTCCAGCCATGATGCTTCACTTTCACAAGATATTTAATTTAACTTTGGAAAAAATGTGTATATTTAAATCAAACTGTGAACTTCAGTGAATACGTCTGAGTTGCCAGGACAGCATGGATAGAAGGTGGTAGGAAACTGTAGGAATTGCTGACCTATTAATCACAAGACCACTTCTAATCGGTACGATCTGATGAAAGTAGTTTGAACCTGTAGACTTTCGAGAGAATTAAAGGAGAACTCAAAAATGTATTCATTTTCCAGCATTTTGTAATTATTACTGAACCATAAACATGCCCTTGAGTATGCTTGTTGTGCTTTTATAGCTAATCTTGCATTTTTTTTGTCATGCTTTCCGCAGTGTGGTTCACAGTCATAAGTTGTGTTTCCCAGAGAGTAGTTTTGCATTATTTAGACTTGATTACTTTTCCATAAACCCAGGGATTTGTGGGAAACCAATGATTATATTAAGACGAAGAGAAGAATTAATGCTATTTTAAAACATATGTAGAAATTAAGGAATGTTAAAGTGGTAAGCTGACGAAAGACAATTTCCCGTTAGTCTCCCTGTTTACCCTCTACGCGTCAGACATCCGGTACAACGCCAGTTCTTGCCATCTGCAGAAGTTCTCAGGTAATCTCCCCATTGTAGGATACATCAGCAATGGAGATGAGTCAGAGTACAGAAGACTAGTAAAGACTTTATCTTGTGGTGCAGGGAGAACAAAAGGAGCTAGTGATGGGATTCCAGTATAACAGGGAGCCCTTGAAACCAGTCACCATCCAGAGGGAGGAAGTGGAGGTGGTGAAGTGGTACCTGGGGGGTCACCTGAACAGCAGACTGGACTGGGAAGACAAAACAGCAGCGCTGTACAGGAAAGGCCAGAATAGACTCTCCTTTCTGAGGATGCTCAGGTCTTTTGATGTGTGTAGCGAGCAGCAGTGTACAGTATGTATTATTAGGCTATAGTGGCCAGTGTGCTTTTCTATGCTGTGGTCTGCCGGGGAAGTGTCATCAGTTCAGACGAAGCCAAATGACTAAACAACCTCATCAGGAAGGCCAGCTCCATCATAGGACTGATCCTGGATCCATTGGAGGCAAAGGAAGAGAAGAGGATGTTGGCAAAATGACAATATTATGAACAATTCTGCCCATCTCCTTCAGGGGGCACTATCCTGGGTCCCATTTAGCCACCGCGCAGTGCTAAAAAACATTACTGGGGATCGTTCCTGCCTGCTGCCGTCTGAAACCAAAACACCTCATGACATGCCACTGCCTATCCACAGTCATAACAGATTAGGAAGCTTTCCATCTAGTACAGTCAAAGTCTGGTGCTGTCTATTTGGTAATTGCATAAATGACAGTGGTAATTTATTATTCTTATCTTTATATATTTACTTCGGTATAACAATATTCTGCGTTTTAAGAATATTCATTTATGTATATGTTTGGACTATTTTTACTGCCTTTTTATTGTACTGCCTTTGAACCTTGTGTGCTTGGTAGTACACGTATGTATGTTTGTCTGCGTTCTTGCTGCTGTACGCACTAGAATTTCCCACTGGGATCAATAAAATCCATCTTAATCTTAATCCTAGACACAGAGATTAAAAAAGTCAACTGGCAAAGCAGAAAAATTAGACACACATCCCATAGAAATAAAGAAAGATGAAACGCCTCTATTCAATGATGAATTTAACACTATTTCATTTGGATATGCAGGGCATTGTGCTGCAACTGACAGCATATATTTAAAATGCAGCTTCCCATTAAGTACTGATGAGCCATGTCTGACCACTGATAAGTACCAGGCCTTGAGTTCAGACTTCTTGCTGTTTTGTTATGGCATTGGAGCGGAATGAATATATTAAATTAAATTAGTCATTGAAAGCTGGCTATTCACTCCTGTTCTGTTTACTTTGCTTTTAATTACTGTATTACACCATAAGGTATTTAGCTGTGCTTTATATATGCATATACACTGATCAGCCATCATTATATCCACCTGTCTAATATATTGCACTGCTGGTTCCCCCCCCCCCCCCCTATTCTGCCAAACAGCTCTGACCTGTAGAGGAACTGACTCCTCAAGACCTCTGATTGATGGTGTCCTGTGGTAACTGGCACCAAGGCGTTAGCAGGAGATTCTTCAAGTCCTGTAAATTGTGAGGTGGGGCCTCTATGGATCGGACTTGTTTGACCAGCATATCCCACAGATGCTTGATTGGATTGATATCTGGGGAATTTTGAGGCCAAGTCAAGTTTTTTGCAGCGTGACAGTGTGAATTATTCTGCTGAAAGTGGCCATTGCCATTAGTGAATACTGTTCACATGGAGCGGTGAACTTGGTCTGCAACAATGTCCGGGTAGGTGGTACATGTCAAAATAACATTTACTTGTATGTCAGGACCAAAGATTTCCCAGCAGATCATTGCCTAGAGCAGGGGTGCCCAACTGCAGCCCTGGGGGGCCGGAGCCCTGCACATTTTTGAGTTTCCCCTCATTTAACACACCTGATTCAACTCCTTGTGCTAATTATCACACACACAAAGTGGAACAGGGAAAGAACTAAGCTACACAGACCCTCCAGGATTTGAGTTGGACACCCCTGGCCTAGAGCATCACCCTGCCTCTGCTGGCTTGCCTTTTTTCCATAGTGTGTCCTGGTACCGTCTCTTTCCCAGGTAAACGAGGCACACTTGGGTCTATTCACAGGAGGTAACAGAAAATGTAACCTATCTTTCATTGCTCCATGGTCCAGTTCTGACACTCACATGCCCATTGTGCAGTTGGTACTTTCAGTGGTGGACATGGGTCAGCATGGGCACTTTGACCCATCTGTGACAACACAGAAAGTTGTGATCCACTGTGTCTTCTGACACTTTTTTAACATTAGCCAGCTACAGTAACTGTGGGATCAGACCAGACGGGCTTAGCATTCACAGCCCTCATGCAGCAGTGAGCCTTAAGTGCCCATGACCCCGTTGCCAGTTCACCAGTTTGCCTTCCTTGGACCACTTTAAATCGGTACAGGCCACTGCATACAGTACCAGGGACACCCAGTAAGACCTGCCGTTTTAGGAATGGTCTGATCCAGTCATGTAACTATCACAATTTTGGCCCCGTCGAAGTCACTCAGATCCTTACGTTTGCTGATATTTCTTGATTCCAACATATCAACTTCAATAACTGACTTTTCACTTGTGTAACACTGTAATGGCATCCATGACAGGTGCCCTTGCAATGAGATAATCAATGTTATTCACTTCACCATGAAATTTCTTCACTATATTGTAACTGCAAATAGTATTTATACCAGCCTAACTAGCATAATCCAGAACAATAAAATACCGTTTCTACCAAAAGTATACTTCGAGACATCGAGCTGCCTCTCTATTAGTTGCTGGAGATAGAAGCTGGCAAAAAGCTGAGATGTAAAGCTGGAAATACTGTACGACTTCCTAATTGCAGTGGAAGGAAAATTAAGATTCATGCCACCGGCTGCAGAACAGCACATGACTTTGCATGCAGCTCCTGAGAATTAAGGCTGAAATGATGCGGTGAGAGTTGGCTTCAATTGTGACAAAACAGTAGACGGTTTAACAGGGAATAAATGCCCAGCTTTAGGAAACCAGTATAAAGAGAGAAAACAGGTTCCGGAGGACATACATGGCACAAAGGGATTAAATATACAAACATGGAAATGCTTGAAATTGTCATATAGAAGTGAGAAATGCAAATTTACTCTGATGCTTTGCGGGTAAAGCATCATCTGTGCTCTCGCATCTGAAAGACTGCAAACAAGTAAGTCCCATGACAGTTAAAGTTGATAATTTATTCTCAGGCAATATCAACATTTACATTATATTACATTTATTCTTTTAGCAGGTGTGGGCAGCTTGGGGACACAGAGCAAGTCCAACCTGCAGCCCCCCTGATGCGGTTGGGGTTAGGGGCCTCACTCAAGGGCTACACTCTGTGACATGACCACTCTGTCGGCCACAGGATTCAAACCCACCAACATCCACACATAATGTAGGCACAAGTTCCTAACCTACCCAAGCAATACCATCCATATCAGCAAAACTGAAGGTTCATTGATGAATATCATGTAGAAGGTGACCCTTGCACTATGCAGTGATCCTGCAACTCCCTTAATGGAAATTTTTCCCAGAATAATAATGGCAAATTGCAGTCTAAACCAGTATTTCTAAAACTGGTCCTTGTGGATGTTGAAAGTGTCCACATTTTTGCTTCCTCCCAACTCCTGGCAAAACATGGACTGTCTGGCAGGGAGCTGCGAGGGAGTGAAAATGTGGGCCATCTGGGGGTCCTCAAGGACTAGTCTGAGAAACAACGGTTTAAGCAAATGTACAACTGGCCTGTGGAGACAATCCTGCAGGACGACTAACATATGTTACGAATTAGTTTTTTCTCAGTAAAGGAGAAAAAAAAGTAAGGACTTTTATTTAGCCATCGCACACAAATACTTAGCTAGTATTCAGGTACACAACACACACAAAATAACATTCCCCAGTACCGCAATGATCCTAGAATAAAATGCACTAATATAGTGATTGTGTGTTACCTTATCTTTGCCCAGATCACTGAAAGGTACTGGGTAAATGAGGACTCAGGAGCTGAACATTAAAGGGATGTGAAGTGTTGCCGAATGGAAGGCAAACATGTGAGGTGTTCATGAAGACATCAATGGCTGTGTGCGGCAGTGTGTCTGAGAAACTTGCCAGGAGTGACAGCAGCTAATGAGGGTCGGGGCTAGATATCGACCTGGGGCTGGTTGCAAAAAAACCTTAAGTTTTCTCCTTAAGTACGACACTTAAGGTTTAGTTTCTCCTTAGCTGAAAGATTTATTTAAGAGTGTTGAACAGAATCCCTTAAAAAGTCTCCTTAGTTGAGGAAAAATCTTAAAGGATTTACTGCATTGAAAGACATTTTACAGCAGTAAAATTCTACAGTTTCCATGGAGAACGTTTGTTTGTTTGCACTGCCGCTCGTTGCCCTGTTATCGCCCTCAAAGTTAATTTCGTTCACAAAAATGTTAATGAAGTTTTTTTGCGTGACGATAGCTAAAACAAAAACATGATTTTAATATGTGTTTAATGACAATGACAAAATGAAACATACTATTAATCTAATGCATATAAAGTAAATAATATTTTAAAAGCCAGATTTTGTCTCCACTGCATCCTTATCTGATGAAAATGTGGACTGCTCCCAGTCCTGTATTGTTTTCTGTACGAGTAGGTATTTTTCACTTTATTGAGTGGAACATGTAGTGATAATCTTTGCTGAATGGTTGACGACAAGCATCAGCGCTAAAGTCGGAGATACAAGGAAGTACTGGGAAAAGAGAAGTAGTAGAGGAAAAATTGAACAGACAGAATTATTCTTGTGTCTCAGTTACATTAAATGCATTTTTGTATGTGTCTCCATATTTCTGCATCAGAAAATTTGTTCCATAACCGATGTACTTCTATCTAATATTGCTGGTGCACAGGGTGAAACTTGCCAGCACTTATTAGTGGTAAATGTTGCATTGTTGTTTTATTCTGTGAAACCAAAAGATCGATTTGCTAGCTAGATTTAATAATGGATTATAAAACATGTCGTGGGCCATATAAGTAAAATCATAAATTGATTGTCGATCAGTTAAAATCAGCTGATCATCATAATCATTGAGGACTGTCAGTCACAAGGCACTCTTCTCAAGACGAGTTAATTTACTTCATTAATTGCCATAATCTCAGCCATGTTGCGGTTGAGATACAATCAAAGGTATCGTACGTTTTCTTCCTTACTTTGGTTGTTAAGGTCTTTTATGCAACCATTAAGGGAATTTTAAGAGATTCCTTAAGTATAAGACCAAAATATGGGGAAAAACTTGTAAACTTAAGTGTGTATTTTAAGAAAACCTTAAGGAGAAGACTTAAGGGTGTTTTGTGCAACCGACTTTATTTTAAGGAAACATCTAAATCTTAAGGTATTTTGCGTAACACACTGTATCACAGTGTATCACAATGTATTTTATAAGCCTATATGTACACATAATGTATTCAAAATAAGTCGTCATTCACATTGAGTTGGGATTTTAAAGGCTAAATATAAATTAAAATTAAAGCATACTTTCTCCCCATGTCGTCGTGGGGTTTCCTCCGGGTACTCCCCACAGTCCAAAAACATGCTGAGGCTAATTGGAGTTACTAATTGCCCGTAGAAGTGCATGTGAGAGTGTATGGTGTGTGAGTGTGCCCTGCGATGGGCTGGCCCCCCATCCTGGGATGTTCCCTACCTCGTGCCCATTGCTTTCGGGATAGGCTCCGGACCCACCGCGACCCAGTAGGATAAGCGGTTTGGAAAATGGATGGATGGATTAAAGCATACTGAGCAAAGAAATATTACTGCCAGAAAAGGCTAGAACAGCTTGCAAATCAGTGATGTCAGCCTTTTCTTTTCAAAAAGTACTTTCAAACCTAATACAGCCGACAGACAATCTTGGTCTTATCATTTCCTCTCTATCTATTGCTGGTGTAATTTATTGGCAAACCAAAAAGTTCCCAAACTGCTGTCTGTGACTGACTGTAACCAACATTAGCTGTAACCTAGGGTGCTTAACAATACCAAGAAAGCAAAAAACTTTCTCCTTATTTCGGTTCTTGAGAATTGGAACTGTACTTCATGAAACATGACACCATACGGGTAAGCAAGAATACAAGAATGGTCAAGAATGCATATTGATAAATAGCCCAACTCATAGCTAGAGAATAATGTTTTCAGTGTTCAACATCTACTTGTGAATTTAGGTTCTGCTTATGTCAATGAATGTATTCAATCATTTCATTGTGCACAGAAAACGGAAAATGAGGCACCGAACAGAAAACAATGAATATGTGTACCGTTACAGACATTAAATGCTTGTTATGTCGTTAAATACGATAGCCTTCATGTCTGATTTACATTTTTCTACACAGCTTGGTGGCAAGATGGGTAACGGCACACATTTGACCAAGCTGAACCCAGTTTTACTATCTATATATTTGAAATCTTAGTTAATTCAAGACTTCACAGACAGGATTTAAGACTTTCTGTTCACAGTCAATCTAACCGGAAGCAGTACCCTACTGAATAGTCAAGAAAGGTGATGTTTTATTTATTCCCTTAGCAAAAAGTAGCTTATTCAAGTGTACTACGAGTATACTCATTTTATACTAAAACTGAGGCATTATACTTGAAGTTTACTTTTTATAAACTATATTTTATATACTTAAGAATAGCATAGTGAATTATACTTGACTAAAACTTATACTTATACTTTAGTATACTTTACTTCTTTCTGCCACAAAGTACTAATACTTAAGTATGGGATGTGAAATAAAGTATAAAAAGTAAACTAGTAAAATAGCAAAAAATATATATTTTATTTACATATATTTATATACATTTGTTTTAGTAATTCTAAGTTCATAAAAGTATACTTCAAGTGTACTTCAATAAACTAAAATATGGACTAGAAGTATATACCTAGTACACTAGTAGTTTACAGTGTATAGATGGGTGTACTTGTATACTTGAAAGTATACTTTTGCAAAATTAAAATGACCTTATAAAGTAAACTTAAAGTATACTTTTATAAACTTAAAAAAGTTCCAATTTAGTCCGAAGAAGTATTAAATTGGTATACTTTCTAGTACATTAGAAGTACATGGTCCGTAGTATACTTGCTATACAGTACTTATACTCAAGCATACTGTACTTAATAACATGAACTTCAAATATACTACTTTTTGCTAAGGGTTAGTGTGTTTTATTTTAGGACAGTTGTATTTATCAGTATGTTTATCATGCCCAAACATTTTAACTACAGCTTTGTTTTAAGTTAATATGTAGGGTGAGCGCTGTCTCTGATGATTCCCTTAGTTCTGCTGAGGCAGCGGGATGTGGAAATGTCCGTTAGTGAGAGGAGGGGGCAGCCGATGATTTTCTGCACCGTCTTGACCACTTTCTGCAGTCTTCTCAGATCTGCCTTAGTTCAGCGGGGAAACCATACTGTGATACAATATGTTAGAATGCTCTCAATGGTGGAGCGGCAGAAGGTCACCAGCAGCTTCTCACTGATGTTGTTCTTCCTGAGCACTCTCAGGAAATGTAGACGCTGCTGTGCTTTCTTGATGGCAACTGTGGTATTTTCAGTCCAGGAGAGGTCAGAAGACATTGTGGTGCCCAGGAAGGTAAAGGTGTGGACCCTCTCCACGCAGTTGCCCTGGATGTGGAGGGGAAGTGGATCTGCCCTGTTTTTCCTGAAGTCCAGGATGATCTCCTTTTGTCTTGGTGGTGTTCAAAGCTAGGTTGTTTGCTGAGCTCCACTCAGACAGTTCCTTGACCTTGTCCCTGTAGACAGACTCATCTCCACCTGAGATAAGCCCCACTACCGTCATGTCATCAGCACACTTCACAAGGATGTTGCTGCTGTGGGCCGGTCTGCAGTCAGAGGTGTACAGGGTGTAGAGTAGTGGGCTCAGAGGTCTGGATGGAGGAGAGATGGGGTCCGAGTCTTACTGTCTGGGGCCAACTTGTGAGGAAGTCCTTGATCCAGGAGCAGGTGAGTGGGGGGAGTCCCAGATTGTGCAGTTTGGTGATCAAGATGTTGGGGATGATGGTATTAAAGGCAGAGCTGAAGTCAATGAAGAGCATTCTGACATAGGTCTCCCAATGCTCTAGGTGGCTCAGTGCGGAGTGAAGGACGATTGCTATAGGATCCTCAGTTCACCTGTTCGTTCTGCACCATCAGTCACATCCAGCTCCACGGCCTGAACAGCCAACAGAGAGAGACTTCGGGAGCTCTGCTCATTTATTTTTTTGGGATATTGTTGGTTTACTTTATTTGATTTGACTTATCGTGTATGACGGTTTTTGGTTTATTGGTTTCTGATTCTCCGCTTTGCCCCTGCCTGTACCTTTGCCTTAGTTTGTTTGCGTTTTGGTTTTGATCATTTGCCCGGTTTTGGTTTACGTCTTCACATGCTCCTTGGCCGAGTGTATGTTCCGTGTGTGTCAGGTGCCTAGGGAGTGGTTGCCATAATTTTTGTTTGTGAGTTTTGTGTATGCTGTTGTTTTGGATAGAGAGTGAGGAGTAGTATTTGTTGTTTTGTTCTTTGATTTCCTTACACGTAGTTAAGTTAGTTTTGGGTTGTGTTCGGCAGCTGGGTTTTTGTTTTTTATTTTGGCTATAATCACTCCTGAGTCCTTCTGCATCAGGCTTATTTGTTCTGTGTCTGTCGTGTGTAAATAAAAAACCAGTAAAATATTAAAATATACCCCTTGTCCACGTGTGTTCCCTTGTCCACCGCACCCTGTCCTTCCCTTACTCCACGTCACATTTCCCTTCCACTCCGTTACGCCCCAACCCTAGACTTGGGCTCGTAATAATGGTGCAAGGATCAAAAATTATTATTTTTTCCCCATACAGAATGAACTAATACTCACTGCAGCAAAAGAACAATGTAAAACATTAAAAAGTAACTTGAATAAATTAATCTGAGATTGACATTAAATTACAGTGAAGTACATTGTGCTCTCATCAGCAAGCTCAAGTGCAGTAGCATAATATGCCATTTAATAGCCTGTGGGCAGTTAAAGCGAATGGCTATTTCTTTATTTTTAATAACACAATCCTAGCAATACTTCTCTTGTTTATAGACTACCTCTTTAACTTATATCCATATGACATAAAGACGTCGCTCTTTGCTGTTAAAGCATAACTGAAAAGTGCTGGAAACATTGACTTTGTGATATTTCAAATCTCTGTGATAAATATTAAAATGTTTATAAAAGAAAAAAGGAGGTGAAAATGCACTGAAAATAAACTATAGCCAATAAGAACTTGTTTTTATCTGAGAAATGCAAGTCAGTAGTTCATATTCTGGTTAACTCACCAAAAGTCAGTACTGATAAACTGACAATTCTATTAGGAATGGATTTCATGGAACATGAATTTCAGGAATGTTTTTAATGACACTCATGACAGTCTAGATGTACAAATAAAATTAAGAGCAGCACAATAAGATTCTCTTTTACTTGTCTTTACTCGAGTTTTGCCTACAGACAAAGCGGTGTTGACAAATCACTTGTTTTTGCTCATTATAATTCCCATGGAATGCAAAATATTTTTGTATAGCAATAGACAAAAGTCTTCTGGTGATCAATTCTTGCTCTGATAAATTGCTGATAAATTTCTCACAAAAATGCCACAAATTGGTGCTTTTCCACTGGCATACAGTAACCAAACCATACCTGCCCTGTACTGTAAAATGAAACTTCACAGGGCAGTTCCAGCTCAATTCCATTTTCAGCTGCAGAAGGGTTGGTGTGTTAAAGTCATTGCTGGGTTTGGAGAGCTACAGTGACGTAAAATTGAAGAGATGTTTACTTACTGTTCACACAGTGTACACCATAATTTACAATGTGGTAATTGCTATGAGCACGTTTCATTTTACTATCAAACGCTAGTGAAATTAGTATTCGTTAGTGTAAATATGCATTATGAGAGCTGTTCTGTAGTATTTTTTAAGAAGGAGGTTGGAAATTTTAAAGTTCTGAGTTGTTGGGAATGCATCAATACATTGTGATGTGTGATACTACTACTAATAAATAATACATATGTCGTGAATCTGCATGGTCAAGGACGATCCTTGGAACGGCTTATAAGAGATAAGGTACTTTATTGTAAACTGAGCATTGAAAACACAAAACAAAAGGGACCACAGGGGGTCAAACAAAGTCAGGGAGATAACTACAGTAAGACTAACCACTAGAACAGAGGCAGGAGACACACTCAGGTAACATTCACTGACAAGAGCGCAGGCACCTACTGTATATACACACTAATGGTGAGGGTTATATGAGAAACAGGTGTGGATAATTAAAAATTAAGCAAACACTAGGGCACTGATATTAGGAGATACTAGGCACTTTCACACCAAAGTTCAGGAACCTGGTCCTGGATTACAAATTCCTGGCCTGTCTGGACTGGGGACTTTTGAAGCTCCTGGACACTTTCCTGTGTCACACATAGTTCAAAACTATACTGCCAACCTAAAACAATGGAGAATGAATATGTTTTTTGTTCAGCTACTTGTTAGTTATGGTGGGGAGTGAACTCATCAGCAAGCTCTCGTTCTAAGCACTTCCCCAATAGTTTGTGTTTGAATGAAAAGTACCTAGTCTGGAGTAGAGTTCCAGAGCAGCCAATGAGGAACTACAATCGGGCCAAATCCCTGTGATGTTAACCAGAGACGGCGACTTGAGTGTGCTACTCGGACTCAAGTCACACTCGAGTCGCTCTACAATTGACTTCTGGCTCAACTTGAAATTCATAATTTTTTTACTTATACTTGACTTTAATCGTTGACAGCGACTCATGAACAATAAGAGTCTTTTAGGCTCTGTTGAAATTTCTACACAAGCAAAGCACTGAGTGTATAACTCTCCCCATACTATCAAGGCATTAAAACACATCACAATGTGCTGCTGTGCACTGAGCATAGGAACTGGAGAGAAGTGTGATGTCAGGCAATATCAACAAGTAAAACGCTTTTCTGTAGAAATTCTGCCCATTAATGTTCAGGCTTGATGTCCCCTGATTCCCTCAGGATGCAGAAGGTCTGCTGGAGGTGTGAGTTGAAGATCTCCTGGACAGTTCTCTGCCAGATACTCCCAGCACACCCTCACTACATGTTTTGGGTCTACCAGGTCTTTCCATCTTCCCCCACCATTGGATCCAACTCACCACCTGGTGGTGATCGTTTGACAGCTCAGCTCCTCTCTCTATCCAAGTGTCCAAAACATGTGGACACAATTTGGAATATACGATTACAAAATTGATCATTGTACTGCGGCCTAGGGTGCTCTGGTGCCAGGAATATTTATGAACACCGTAATGCTTGAACATTGTGTTTGTTATGGACCTTACAGGTTTCACTGCCATTATCCACATGAGCATTTATGTCCCCCAGCAGAACAATGCAGTTCTCAGAAGGGGCATCTTCCAACACCCCATCCAAGGTGTCCAGGAAGGCCTGATACTCTGAAATGGAGTTTGGTGCATATGCATAAACAACAGTCAGAGCCCATCCCCCGACACACAGTTGAAGGAAGGCAACCTCGTTCACCGGGGAAACATACTGGCACTGAACTGAGGGGCTATATGTAGCTATATGGGCAACACCAGAGTGGAACAGAGTCCAACCCCTCTAGGGAAATTTGGTTCTAGAGCCCAAGCCATGCATTGCAGTGAGCTCAACTATATCTAGTCAGAATCTCTCTTCTTCACCAGCTCTGGTTTTTTTCCCACCAGAGACCATTTGGTCACCAACGATCGGTACACTGAAGCTTGTGCCTTTGACCGCCACCCAATCTACACTGTACCCGACCCCCACAGCCCCTCCTGCAGGTGGTGGGCCCACAGGTGGGTGGACCCATGTAACCCTTTTAGGCTTACCCATGAACTCCCAGCCTGGCCTGGCTCCAGGGCAAAGCCCCAGTTTCCCTAGTGCGAGCAGGATCACATTTCCCTTTATGGTAATCCGCATGAAGGTGTTCGGTATCACACTTAGTCTGGCTGCCCACCTAGGACCAATTTGCGTTGGGAGACCCTATCAGGGGCAAATGACCCTGACATTCTAGCTCCAAGGATCACAGTAGCACACAAACCCCTCCACCTCAATAAGGTGGTGATTCATGGAGGGGGATTTAATATAATATATATATTTTTGAATATTTCAAAATGATGACTCATCCCTAGTATTTTGGACTGACTGGGTATTAAGTGCATTATACTTTGAAAATATAAACTGAACTTGTGCAACTGCTTCAGGGTTTTACAAAATTACAGCATTTTTGTAAAACAGTTTCAAAATGAATGTATGCAATATTGTCAAAAAAAGACTTGGGTATTAATGCTGGAAAGTGCACTGTGTTTACTCTGTGATGACCAGAATTTCCTTGCATTAAGCTAATATAAATATTTTATAACACTGACAATCAGGCTGAACAAATAAATCAAAGAAATGTAATTTGAATTAATACAAATTGCTGATGTCTAAGCTGTCCATCCACTGGCAATAGCTACACTGCAGCAAAGCATAGGGTCTGAAACAAACTGCATTTTGGTTGGGATACCAGCTACGGACACTTGTACAAGGTAATAACTTCTACTGCACAGTCACATAAAACATACACCCACATTCTGTCAGCAATTCTGACTGCATACTGCAAGGGCAGCAAAGTACCTGTAACAAACTTATGCAGACCTACTGCTGGGGCTTGTTTTTAATCCGTAAGCCTTGAGGGGTGCTGCTAAGCCACCATTCCTGCTCCCTCTGATATTCCAAGGATTGCTTAGATAAAATTCAGCTAGATTCTCAATTTCTAAAGAACCACTGGCTTAAATATACATCAAGTATGAGGTTACTATCAAGGCAGATCTTATTCTGGGCTGATCAAAGGATTGTAAGGGATCTGGCATTATTAAGCTTGATCTATGGAGCATACAGATTGTCCCTGACTTACAGCTAGGTTCCATTCTGACAGACAAATACAGTTAACCAACTTGAAACATGAAAAAAATAGGTTCCCAGGATTCAAAAATGTGCTGTTACTTGTGTTATATGTCACAATTACAGTAATTTTGTAATTAAAAAGTATGAAAAACATTGTACTTAAGTCTATAACCTAATTGAAATGGTATAAAGGACCAAAAGTCATAGTCTCTCATACTTTTCTAGATACAGTACCATGGCTTGAGTTAATACTGGTTTCTTTTTGGTCCAGAGATGGCACATGGGTATTGATTACAGCATTTTAATGTAACCATACAGGTAGTTCCGGCAGCCTACAAACTGTTTTATATTAATGTGCACTAATTTAGTTCAACATTCCAAATGTGTCCATAGTGGGCGACTATATGACTTTTTAGTTACAAATTGTTTTCAGCAAGATTTTCCTTGGTTTTCAAAACACAAGTACCTGGCTGTTGATGATTTCTATGATGATTTAACCCGTATGTTCATGGAACTTTCAGGAAATGCTATTACTGTACAGACCTTCGAGTCATAAGTGACCTGCCATATACATTTAAAAATAAATTGTAACTGTGCAACTTTTTTTTTTTTTTTTACCAAATATCTCTTTTGTCAACACTAAGAATAGTTTCTAAACAAACTGAACTTTTTACATCATTTTAAAATAATTTTATAAACTACTTCTCAAGCACTAGTCATCCGGCGAGCCGGAAGTTACTGTTTTAATACTAAGCATGCTAAAATGTTTCAAAATTTGAACATTCGAAAAATATTAAACTTTCTATCCATTTAAAATAATTTTCTGAGTGAAATACGCTTTGTGTTGCATCAGACTGCATGACATAAAGCTATCACTGATTATTTTTGTATAACCGCACATCTTGCCATGGTTTATCTCGTACATGCTGTTCTGTTTTCTTTTATGTTGCTAGCATTTTTTACATTTTCTTCTTGCCAGGTTGGGTGGTCTTGGTGGTGTTCTGGGACAGGGAGGGGTTTCTGAATATGTACCTTTCTCCTTAAACCCTCCATATTTGCACCCAGTACTCTGCATACCATTGACAGGAGCCAGCCCATTTTTCAGACGCATGATTAGACTTTTTATACATTTTGTACATTATGCTATAGTTTCCCTTTTATTATTTTTATTGCCATTTATCAATCAAACCATAAACTGTAGTGTCCCATGGAAACTTTAGTATAACTTTGTTTTTAATTTTGGTAAAATTCTCCAAATAAGCAACAATGCAGTACTGTATAGCCCATGCTGTCAGTATAGCCCTTCCTTATACTGTAAGTGAATGTCAGTCTCGCTTAGTGGTAACCCTGCTTAGCTTTTAGCTAAGTTAGCACAGTCATTTTTTTTACCCATTTCAACAGCTTCATTTTAAAGGAGGTGCAATAAGGCCCTCTCTGGGAATGGAGTCAGCAATCGTAAGGTTATTACAAGCCCGCATTCTTACACACTATGCTGCCTGATGCTCTCTTCAGCTCTGCATGCTAGAAAACTAAACCCTGAACCAAAGGCAGAAACCTTTTAGTCAAGCTACTCTTCCTCAGATCAACAAGAGTAATAAATAATTGTTTTGTTACTGGAATTAATCATATTATCCTTCCGCTACAAAATACGTTCAAAGCTCTCAAGTGACCTTCCATGTCATCTTCTGACAAGGGACATGTTTTAAACACTAATTACTTTTACTGCAATGTTACCCTCAATTTTTCGTCTTCCAATATCTTTTTGTTTTGTGGAAACAAAACATCACCTTGGCGTTTTGTGTATTAATAGGAGAGATAAACAGAGACAAGCTGATTCTGCCTTACACATGTATCATATTTTGTGGGAAACCTGGTACCAAAAAGTCACAAAGATCTTGGAGACAAAAATGTATTAAGAAGACACAAAAGGGCAAGTATACTATGGTGAACTCAAAGGTTCTTGTGCATTACGCTCAGTGTCAAAGCAGATCCCACCTTCCTGTTTCAGATAATTTCCACACTATCTCTGGGAAAAGTGTAACCATCAGCAAACATAACAGCATGTGCAAGATGCTGCTTTTCTGAATTATGGAAATACCCCTCAAAGCAGATTCCCGGCCTCCCACATGCCCTAGCACAGCATTTTGTGCAAGGTGCAGTAGCTGACCTCTCTAATCATACAAGGGGGAAGGTAGAAACACGATTCACAAATTCCTCACAGCACACTGAACATCAGACCAAGTGGGCTGGTGCTGCCTGTTGTGGAGGGTGAAAACAAAACAGCATTTGTATTCACTTGAATCTCACCAACAGTGTGAAATGCTTCCTGTGAACACACAGAACAGAACTGGGGTAACTGCACTTTTCTTCTTAAATCCACAGCATCCCTGAGCCTGAAGTTACTGCATTACTGCAGTCATAAAAAATGCATTTGATTTTTTTGAGAGGTGAATACATCATTTCACATCATTCCGTACAGAAGCGATGAAACAAGACCCCAGGACAGATATCTAGAAGGGGACGGGGGGCTTATAATCCTCTTTACCTCCTAGCTCTTTTTACTGAGGTACAGTGTCAAATCGAGAAATTTCATCAAAACTGCTGGAAGATGATTATTTTTTTCTTTTGGAAAAACTTGCTAATATCGTAATTCATATATCGCTCTACTGTATATAGCAATCCTGTAGTAGATATATAGTCATTTCTTCAGCAGTTTCACATGATACTGTACATGTAATAAGAAAATATTGTCTTTTGGTTCCAGTTAGTTATGCCTAAAAATTCCTTGGTTCCTTGTTTATTGAGACCTCAAGTTCTGTTTTGTTTCCCACCACTGCCTAAGTGCAATAAAAGCTCCTTTTTTCCCACAAGGCTTGCTTTGCCTCCCCGATTCCGTGACATGACAGCAGCAGCTCTTCATAGCAGGAAATGAAAAAAATGGCAGCTGAAGAAGACCCTTTGTCATGTGAACACTGTAACTCCAAAAGTATTCCATGTAAAGTATTTTTCAAACTTTGCAGGCCTATTGAAGAGCTGACAATGAGAAAGTGATCAAACTTTGAGACAGACTGCCCCAGAATCGAAACAGTGCTGCATAGTGGTAGCAAAAAAAGGGTAGTTTCAGACACTTGATCTTATCTCACATAATAATTCAAAACTTTAGCTGATCTTTCCCAAACGCTACAGTAACATTGTACATGCGATGATCTAGACATGTTCAAATTTTGAAACTAAGGATGTTGTCTAGTTGGCTTCAATGAAGTCAAAGTAATGGTGCTTAGGGACAGCAAAGAGAAGGTTGAGATGATTAGAGGCTTATTGTTGTGAACAGGATCAAAGTACTTTTATTTGTCTATTTACTCTTTTTGATCTTGTATGCTCTTTGCTGAGGAGAGTGAGCAAACCTGCAATTCTAATGATCTTGAGCACAGCCATAGTGTCTTGCAGCAACCCATTGAAATGTTGTCAGAATGGTTGACCACTTGCTGTAGAATAGTTGGACAGCTCAAAGACAAGCTAGGCTTCTCGGCTATTTCTGAAAGAGGATATACAGCAATTAGCACAAAATCTATATTCCTAAATCTGCCCAAGTATCATAATTTTATGTCATGCCTTTTGCAACTTTCTTCACTTTCTCCCCTGTTAAATTACCAGTGATTTATAAGAACAGAGATTCCATCCCATTTTTAAATCATGATCGTAGTCAGATCTAGTTAATGCTTCTGGACCTTTGTGCAGCCTTTGAAATGGTTGTCTGTTATACCCTATTACAAAGATTTATATTTGAGTTTGGATTGTGTGGAATGCTGGTTTAAATCATATTTGCCTAATTGTTATCAATATGTTCAAGTGTCAAATAATTGTACTCCATTGTCTATGTTAGGGTTGGCCAATCTTATCCATAAAGGGCCGGTGTGTATTCAGGTTTTTGGGATAACCTTTAGGTCAGCTGTTCAAACCCAGGTGTGAGGACTCTTCAGCCAATCAGTCCTCTAATTAGTGACCTAATTAGGGAGTTGCAGCGAAAACCTGCATACACACTGGCCCTTTGCAGATAAGATTGGCCACCCCTGGTCTATGTCACCAGTCAAATATGGAGTGCCACAGGGATCAGTGCTTGGTCCTTAATTGTTTTCTCTCTACATGCTGGTATTAGGTAATATAATGAGAAAACATAATGTTCATTAACACTCCTGTGCTGACAACAGAACATACATTTGTTATGCCTAACAACACTGAATTTATTGTCACTTTAGCTAAGTGCTTCAACGAAGTCAAGACCTAGATGGCTGAAAACTTTTTATCAATAAACTCTCAGAAAACCGAGGTTCTGTTGTTTGGTGGCAAGTCTGCGGATAGGAATTTTAGAATCTCCGCACTCTGAACTTTTTCCTCAGCAGCTCAGCCCGTAACCTAGGTGCCATCTTAGATGCAAGCCTCTCATTCAAATCTCACGTGAATGCAGTATCAAAGGCATGCTTCTTACAGCAACATCTCCACACTGATGATTTTTTACTATTTACTGCACAGAAAAGCTGATTCATGACTTTGTATACAGTAGGTTAGACTACTGTAATATTCGGTTACCTGGGAGTACACACTGCACATTAAATACCTTGCAGTGTATTCAAAATGCAGCAGCTCAAATTGTCACCAGAAGCAGGAAGTTTGAACACATAACCCCTGTTCTTAGTTCCCTGCATTGGCTTCCTGTTAGGTTCATAACTGACTTCAAAGTTCTCCTACAGATTAGGCACTTAAAGGTCTAGCACCAACTGACAGAATTACTTTAAGTTTATAAGCCGCATCTTCCACACAGGTCACAGAATGCAGGTTTCCTTGTTGTTCCACATATAAATAAAGTGAGAGTTGGCGGTAAAGCATTCTGCTACAGGGCCTCTATATTGTTGAATGGTTTACCAGCTTATGTTCAGGATGCCGAATCAGTCTCAGTCTTTAAATCTTGACTGAAGCTTACCAGCTTCACTTCAGCTTACCTGCAACCTAACACACTGTAACTATGGCTGCTGGTGCTGCTGTTCGTGCCAATTTTTTATCAACTATGCTTATCCATTCATGTGTCAATGCATGTTCTAACCATCCATGCTCTTTGCCTTCCCACATGTCTAGATGGTGCCTAGGGTGGGCACCATCTGAGCTGGAGTCTTAGTGTCTCATAGAGGGGTGACATCGTGGATGGAACTTACAAACTGTAAGATCATAGGTGCAGCCTTCAATCTGCCACCATACAAAGGCCAGCATGGAGAACAGACTCATAGATGGATTATGGCTTGACCTTAATCACAGCCTACACCTTGCTTTTAGCAGGCAAGTCCACTTTTTTTTCAATAATGTTAGCCTGCCCAGGGGGGTGGGCAGCCAGTTGACTTTTGTTTTTTTTGTTTTGGTTCCTCTCATCCATTGTCATGTGCCTTTCTTTATTTAAATTTTTTATCTTCCCTTTTCCCTGTTGTGTGTTACTCCTCTTAATTTTGCTGTACAGTAATGTATCACAACACACCTATGTAAAGTGCCTTGGGGCGACTCTGTTGTGAAAGGCGCTATATAAAAATAAATTGAATTGAACTGAATTTTAAAACAGCATGCAACAGTAATTGCTGAATTGTAGATTTCAAACGAAGTACTGTTATCTTATAAGTAAGTCCAATTTTGTAAGCAAAAACAGGCAGAATTAGCCTGGACCAACAAGTGTTGATTTTTATAGGTGTTGATATGGCTTAAACGTGTTAATATGTGTCACAGCACACAAGCGTATTTTACAATAGTTATACAAGTGTCTCAGGCGCTGTCAATCATGATGGAAACAAGCTGTTTAAAATCTACATTATCATGTTATGGTACATTTACATATTTTGCAGATGCTTTTGTTCAATGAGATGAAACTTTGACACACCAATCAGCCATAACATTAAAACCACTGACAGGTGAAGTGAATAACACTGATTATCTCATGGCAATGGCAGCTGTCAAGGATAGGGCTGGGTATCGTTCCAAAATTTTCGATACCGATACCGATACCCTGAATTCGATACCAGTCTGAACGATACTTTTTTCGATACTTTTATTTTAAGAAATATGTTTTAACAAGATTACATAACACAATCTCAGAGAA
>JAODJX010000089.1:254077-279481 GCA_026776945.1 Isichthys henryi
GTTAAATTCTAAGGGTGACGGTGCCTTTGCAGTTACTGCTGTCAGTCCCACAGTCTCAGTTAAATTCTAAGGGTGACCATGCCTTCACAGTTATTACTGTCAGTCCCAAAGTCTCGGTTAAAATCCAAGAGTGACCGTGCCTTTGAAGTTACCGCTGTCAGACTCATGGCCTTCTTTGGCATAGTCTGCCATTTCCAATCAGATCATATCAGATCAAATCCAATAATCAGTTTTTAAATTCAGATTAAAGACTTATTTTTACTCATTAGCATCTTGAATGCTACTGTAGTGTTACATGTTATTATTAGATTATATGTTATTGTTTGATTCTATGTAAAGTACACTGCAAATGTTTTAGGCAGTTAAAGAAAATTATGTTTAAACGATCTACATGTTTCTGTCAAGCTATACTGTCATGCCTGTCAAAGTATGTTAGCTTAGCCATTTCACGAGTTCTGCTAAAATCATCCCAGAATTTGCAGCGGCCATCCTATTCAGCCATGTGTTTCTTGACTCATCCACTAGCGCATCTCAAATAGCTAACCAACATCTCCTAACTTAACTAAATAAAATAAATTAATTAAATGAGCTGGTGGTGAAATTGAATAAATACATAGAATGGCTGAGGAGCCCCTGGAGTGAGGTTTGGGAACTGAAGCGCTGTTCCTCTAGCCATACAACAGAAAACAGAAGAAATTCTTACCAATTTTTATTGTGTTACTTTTAATTTGCATATGTTCTAATGTTACATTGTGTTTTCTGTTCTGAGCAAATGTGTACTTACTGCTGCCTAAGACTTCTGCAGAGAACTGTATAGTGATTACTATTATTGAATTTACAATTATATACTTTATGGTACAATCTTATTTACAGAGTCTGTTTACTGTGCTGCACAGCAATTTTTAAACACTTGGTGAATTAAATTTTGTAAATTATTTGACTTTAATGCTGTCTATCTTTTAATATACGTTTTAATTAAAAAAAAAAAAAAAAAAAAAAAAAAAGAAGAAACATTCTTCTTCGGCCAGAAGACATTAGAGTTTGTACATTATGTTTTGTAAGGCAATTAAGGTAAATCTCCATCCTCATTTCCTTTGTTGTGCTGGTTCACATCAATACTTCATGCATCACATACAACAGGGACGAGCTCCTGCATTTTAGGGGTTAAATTTCATACAACTGTCCCAGAACTGCTGTACACAACTGAAGAAATTCTACAAGTAAACTCAGCTGGAGAACTTTGCTCGTCATACTGCCACAACAAGAAGAACTCGAGGAATAAGTGGCAGCTCCCTAGAGCATATTCAGAGATGCAGTTTTCAACTGGAAATTCCTAATTTACTTCTTTCGAATGTACGTTCACTTTGCAACAAAACTGATGAACTGCGACCACCCGTAAGGGCCATCAATGACTATTTAACTATATCGGCACTCTGCTTTAAGGAAACATAGCTAAATGAGAGCATTCCTGACGTGGTGGTGGAACTACCTAGTTTTCTGCTGCTCAGAGCAGACTGCGATCCTGCTCTCCATTTCAAAACCAGGCGGAGGAATATGTCTGTATATTAATTAACATTGGTGCAGCGACGTGCCAGTTTTAAAGGAAATGTGTTCCCCTGAGCTGGAAAATGTCAGGAATTAGCATTTATGCTACATCCATGCTAAGGCAAATGCACATTCAGCACAATAACAGCTGTCTGACCAGGTTGCAGAGGTAGAGCTGAAACACCCAGACTCTCCAGTGATCATCTTGGGAGAATTCAACCACACCAACCTGGAATTCCTTTTATCAGTAGCCCCATCAGGGAAGGCAAAACTCTGTGCTACTGCTACAGTTCCAGGATGCATACCAGGCAAATATCTGCATGCACTGGGCAACTCTAACCACTCACTCTTCCATCTCATCCCATCATAGCTACCAAGCCTGAATTTTAAATGCGGAAAAACATGGACCACAGGAACCACCAATGCACTACAGGATTGTTCCAATTACACTGACTGGCATATCTTTAAATCCACCAACAGAAAACAGGATTATTATGCTGCTGCAGTCACCTCCTACATCAGCTTTTGGGAAGAGACTTACATTCCAGCAAAGATCATACTTGGATATAACAATAACAAACTCTGGTTTACAGCTGAGTTGGAAAGACTATGTTTTGCTAAGGAAGAAATCTAGGAGTGGTCACCAGGCTGCATATAAAAAGGCTAAGCTCACACTCAACAGGGCAATCAAGGCAGACAAAGAGATATAGGGAAAAGATAAAGGAGCATTTTTCTTCTATTGACTGTTCCTCCACGTGGAAAGGAATTTGTACCATCACCAGCTACAAATCATAACCAGCATTCACTAAACCAAACCCAAACCAGCTCAGCACTTTTCACTCAAGATCTGGAAAACAAGGAACTGACCCCTGCCCCCCCAACTTGTGACACCTTGTCTACATCCCCCTCCCCCATAGAAGGCTCCCTATCTTCAAAGGCCCCATCCCCTCCCATCAGCATCACTGACCAACAAGTTCAACTCATTTAACAAACTCAGGGTTACAGCATAAATTCAGCTTAACAGAAACATACAACAATATATAACAATATAACAAACATATACAATTTGAGAACAATATCACAACGCTATCAGCAATCTATATCAAGGCAGGTTTTCTTACTGAAACCATGATTATTTCCTAAGTGCATGCACACAGCAGCGTGTGCGTGCAATGAGCAATCAATCACGTAAGCATGGACAGTAACAGGACTGCATATCTGACTGAAGCGGAACAGAATTATTATGGTAAAATATAAAGAATTCAGAAGTACAATTATGGCAAAGAGCAACACTGTTGCTGCTGCCAAAGCTAGAAAGGCATGATGACAGAGAATCACTGACAGCGCAAGTGCATGTGTGCAGTTTTCATTGTTAAGAAAATGATAATGATTGTCTTAATTTCCAAAACTACGCTTTGTGGGTTTTGTAATTATTTCAGAATGTCATTTTGTCATAGTTTTTATTCATAATCGTTCTGTTTTACTATTCAGTAATATATTAACTAGTCAATATTCAAAACCCATTTAATATTTATTTATCCTTCTCTCTCTCTCTCTCTCTCTCACATACACACACACACACGTTTGTAATTACATCTTCGTGGGGACTCTCCATTCATTTCTATGGGGAGAACTCTAATCCCAACATAACGACCTTAACCCCTACCCAGCCCTAACCTTAACCATAAGTAACCAATCAAAATTTGAGATTTTGGCTTTTTTTTTTTGATGGAATTCGCAGATTTTTTTTTAAAAATTGTGGTTATCCAAATAGGGACCTGAAAAAAGTAAGGAAGTTTCAAGTTTTACCACACTTTGAGGGCATACTGGTCCCTAAATGTGATCTAGGCAAACACACACATACACAGCATGGGTATGGCGTGTGGCCAGAGATGATGACAAAGGTGTTGACGTATTTTAGGAGAGTGACATCCATGTCACTCATACAGTAAAATCCCGCTATAGTGAACTTGCTTATAATTGATTATCATCTATAATGGTCAAGGTCCGCTGGTACCAGCCGTGCGCCTTTAAGAACATGCAGAAAAAGCATCGGATATAGCGGACTCGCATATAACGGAATTTCGCTTATAACGGACAAACCATTTGGTCCCAGGGCCGCTTTTAGCTATAGTTTTGTTCGCTATAACGGATATGCAGCATCCGCTTACAAGGTACATGGCGTGTCGGTGATATCCAGCGCAGATACGCAGTCGCGATTATTAATAGTCACACATCTGCTCAGGTAAAGTTGGATTACTACATGTACAATATAATAATCTATACCACAAGTGTGTCTGCTGGGGTGTGGCATATGTAAATGGTGTCCTGTAGTTGTGTTCTGGGAATACAGCAACTCTGGATATAACGGAGTGTTTTTCCAGGACCCTTTGTAGTCCATTATAACTGGATTTTACTGTACACCATTAAGGGTGCAAAGGGTAGGAAAAAAATGGACTAATAACCATATAAGTAAATGAGACAGACATATTTAGTAAAATGTGGTTCAAGCAATGCATTATGGAGTACAATGCACACCACTTTATTTTCAGATTATGTATTTCATGCATCTTTATTAAAAATTGTAGTTTTACCCATAATGGGTTTTATTAAAAAGTGTCCATTTACCGCCAGTCACTGGAAGCCAGTGATAGCTATTGAATGTGAAGCGCATGTGCAAATATTCAAATATTAAAATTTGTCCATAAAGTATTCTGGACATTCTAGGGATGTGCAAGAGTTATGAACTCATGAACTAATATCTCTGCCTCATTTCATACATATTAACAAGATTTAGCACGCGTAGTGAAAGAGCTTGAACCCAAAAATGATCTGCGTGCTGAATATCGAATATAAAGCTAACTTTACTGCAGTCACAGGATTTTCGGTGACAAATTATTTTGAGATTTCGCGAAAGCCTATTTGTAACGTAAAGTAGCATAACGACTTTTTGTCTCTGACTGGTCCATGCACTGTTCGTAATTTGTGAGCCTGAGACATAATCTGCTACAAAGCAGGTTAGGCATGTAGTATGAGTTACCATGGCGATGAACCATGTTAAATGCCAGGACATACTTTACCTAATGCAGACTATGTCTTTCCGCATCTGCACATGTAATGGACATGGACCAGTTCATACTTTGGTTAAAAAATAAAAAATAAACACTTAGGTACAGATACCGCACCAAAGTGATACTCAAGTAAAGGCAGACATCATCCAGTAAAATACACACTAGTGCAAATTAACTGAAACAAGCTGTCACTTTATATGCATACAGACTGGTCACATTTAAGATGGACATCGCGGTCACATTAATTCATACTTATCGCCCTGGCAACCAGATTTAGAACATGATGGTTTAATAAAAAAATGTATGGGAATAACCCAGGTTGGGCCGCTAATCCATTGCAGGGCTCACACACCATCATGCCTATGAGGAATTTGGAAACTCCAATTAACCTTAGCATGTTTCTGGACTGTAGGGGGAAATCAGAGAACCAGGAGGACACCCTATGACCATACAGTCATAGCACCCAGCTCTAACCCCACCCGAGCAGGCCTGCCAGTCTGTGGGTTCAGTGCCTCCTCTGTCCATCCTCTCAGCTCTAACCCCACCCGAGCAGGCCTGCCAGTCTGTGGGTACAGTGCCTCCTCTGTCCATCCTCTCAGCTCTAATCCCACCTGAGCAGGTCTGCCAGTCTGTGGGCACCGTGCCTCCTCTGTCCATCTACCCAGCTTTAATCCCACCCGAGCAGGCCTGCCAGTCTGTGGGTACAGTGCCTCCTCTGTCCATCGTCTCAGCTCTAACCCCACCCGAGCAGGCCTGCCAGTCTGTGGGCACAATCCATCTACTCAGCTTTAATCCCACCCGAGCAGGTCTGCCAGTCTGCGGGCACAGTGCCTATTCTGTCTATCCACCCTACTCTTTCCCCACCCGAGCAGGCCTGCCAGTCTGTGGGCACAGTGCCTATTCTGTCTATCCACCCTACTCTATCCCCACCCGAGCAGGCCTGTCAATCTGTGGGCACAGTGCCTCCTCTGTCTCTGTGTGACAACTTGTTTCTGTTAAGTTGCACAAAGGAGTACTACTCAAGAAAAGTAAGATGTACTTCATTTTAAAAGTATTTGGGTAAAAAGTACTACAGTACATATTCAAATCTATTGATCTTATAAAAAACCAACCTATCATTTTAAATTCACGCATGATATGTCTGAATATAGCATGTAAGTTATAGTGCAGCTGAATAAGGAAAATAGTCACATATTTTCATTCTATACAGAGAAAGAGGTGAAACTTGCCAGGTTTGCTATCAGTGGTATGACTAGTTTTATTCTGCGAAAAACAAAAAGAAATACCTACAGGCCAGATAAGCCGAGGAAAAGATCTAATGCCACTAACACTGCATATTCATAAAGTTTAAATATGGGACAGCAATTCCAGTATGTTAACCAATATATGGTGCATCTCTACATATTGTTTGTTCCATCTTCATGATGACAATATGTAAGATTATTAAGACAGAAATATATTGCTCATGATTAGTGAGAGAAAAATCCCGATTCTGAGAGGGGGAAAAAAACATGTTTTACCCAGAAGTGCGCAGCCCTACTCAGTCGGTGGCCACACAGACACAAAATCTTGGTGCTGCAAGCATTCGACTGCAGAGAACAATATTTATATTAACTGCGTCATAAGTGTACGAGGACATCCACATGCGGAGAAGTATGGCCAGGCCATTAGAAGTACACCAGTATCCTGATACTGAAAACCCAGAGTTATCTCTACCTAGCATCAAAGTAATCTGGCTAAGTCATCGTCCTGCTTCATGATAGCCCTGATTAGAGCTGGGTGATATGGCCAAAAATGTTATCACGATAAAATAATTTCATGTCATGTGACATTGATAATTATCACAGTGAATGTCAAATCATTATTTCTTTCCAGTTTAATGGCTTGTTTTCACTCCTGAATTAAAACTGAAGAAACCAAATGGCTGTTTTACTCACCTAAAATAGAATCCATTGTTAGATCCTGCATTTCTGTTTAATTTGATTCTATATCATCGCACTTGATGTGGAGACTACAGTGAACTGTGCAAGGGTGACAGAGAAGATAACTGGCTGGCAACTCGCGCCGTCTGAAGTCTAATGCTTAGGGAAGTGTGCTTGTGATCGGAAGGTTGCTGGATTGAATCCCTGACATACAAGGTACCACTGAGATACCCTGAGTAAGGTACTCTCCCCATGCACTGCTCCCCAGGTGCTAAATAACAGATTCAATAGAGGAACAGGACTATGAAAATAATGCATTACCCCTGTCACCCTGAACACATCCCCTTCCAGTGTCTCTGTTTTCGGTGTTTTGACCACCATCAAAACAAATTGTGCATTTTTATACATGGCAAACAAAATGACTCTGATTCTAGAAGCACTTGCTTAATGCGGCAGTGCTGAGAACCAAGCGCAATGCACACACATGCAGGCACATGCAAGCCCTGGGGAGCCCCACAGCTATGGAGCAACTTTTAGGGCACACTGAGGAAGCCCTGCCCTGCTACAAGACGCACTGCTCACCTTCCCATTCAAATCCACCCAGCCAGCGACCAGGAAGCTGCTGCTGTTGCTGGGCTCATGGGAAGGGGCCCATCCAACACTCAGATATGCTTACCTGTGCCTTAATGGGTCTGGAGGTCCAAGCTAGCTCCCTGCCTCTGAAGGGTGCCCTCGTCACAAGGCTGGTATAATTACTTATGGGGACCTTGAAGTGCAAGAGCTACTATCTCAAAAACCCATAAAAGGCACCCCTGCCCCCCAAAACACATCAACAACCAAACAGCAGTAAGCGATAGCCAACCCCACTGACATGGAATTCTAATACGGCGAATGAATGCCTGGGAGCATCCGATAATGGAACTATATTTCATCTGCAGCATGGGGTGCACATCTCATCAGGGCCTTCCAGAAACCCGTGAGCAGCGCATTCTGGGAGCACATGCAAGCATGACCCACCTGATCCTCCTTCAGCCAGGTACAGGTCCCGTGCATAGAGCACTGAATCCAGCATGGATTCAAACAGGAGGAAATAGCCCTAGAGGACAGAGAAAAAGTGTCAACAGAAAAATTTCAATAGTCTAGGGACAATGAAGAATTGAAGTAACATGCTAAGATTTCTTTTGAATATTCACACTGGCACTAAAAAATCCAAACATATGTCTATAACAAATAAAATCACAATCATTTGCAAAAAAAATTAAACTACTGTGGTACATCAGGGTTAAACAATATTAGCCTAATTTTATCACAGCATGATTTCAAATATGAACTTATCATTAACTTGCAATGGTAATTAAAACAAAGGTTAACAAAAACAAACAAACAAACAGGATAGTTTAAACAGAGAAGAAAATCCCAGAGGCAGCAGTAGCTAGCTGAGTGAGTGCTGCGACACACTCAGCCTGACCAGTGAAGTACCGCATAGGCTGCTTATGCACAACAGCTTCACAGATGGGCTCTGTCTCACACCAGACAACAAAATCTGCTCTGCGCGCTACTCAATGCAATGCAACACAGCGCAACTCCATGGTAACTTAATTGGAAACAAATCATGCAGCATGTGAATTGGAATGGGTGAACAATGCAGGAATATCTGTATTCCTCAGATGGTGAATGTCATGGGTGTCATTAGGTGAGATCACTCGAGCATATAGCCGTGAGTATTTTAAGCCGAGCCCCGAGTATTTTAGTCCTGATGCCAATCTACCTTCAAAAAAAAAAATTGTCAGGCCCCAGGTAAACCTGACTTTTTCTTTTCAAAAGCTAGAAACACCCCTGGTGAACGTATATGGTTTTGGAACCGGTCTGTCCCCACTGCAGACACTTTCCCGTTAATGAGATAACTCAAAATGACTTTAATAGAGATAAATGGAAAAGTATTTTATGAATATTTTTCAAACTTTGCAGACACATTGTATGGATGACAAACTGGAAGTGATCAAATTCTGAGACTGATCACCACAAAATTGAAGCAGTGCTGCATAATGATAGCAGTTTCAGACGCTTATTACTCAGCGCAATAACTCAAAAAGCAATTGACATATCTTTTTCAACCTTATCACACATGTTGTACAGGCAAAGATCTGGACCTGATCAAAATTTGAGAATTGCACCAAAATTGAAGAACAATTAAAAGAAAAGAGAATGCCAGCTCAGAGCCTTGATCTTATCAGCATGATAACTGAAGAATAATTTGTTCGATCTTTTCTGAGCTTCCCTGGCAAATTGTATGGGTGAAGTTCTGCACGTCTTCAAATTGAGACAAATCATACAAAAAAACGAAGCAATGGCGCTTAGTGACAGCAAAGAGAAGGGTGAATTAAATGGCGCTTAACCTTGTGAACAGGAAAACTATTTGTTATTCTTACTATAATAAGACTTAATAAGATCCACCAAAGATCAAATTATCACTTCACAAAATCATTACATGGATTAAAATCAGATTTTCTCGCTTTTCTTGAGCAGTATGTTTCTTTCTTTATTATTACTATTATTTTGCATTATTTATTGATGGAACAAACAATATGTAAAAATGTACGATACATCCTGTTGGTTAACATACCGAAATCATTGCCCCCTATTAAAACTATCAGTATTCAAAGTTAGAAGCACTAGATCTACTACTAAAATAATGGAGATGATTCCATTGAATGGTCAGCCATTTTCCATAGTGTAGGAGGAGGGTTTTCACTGGATCATTCACAGTTGATGAAAAGGTCTAAAACTGCCAGCCCATAAAATGTTTATTATGCATTATTAAATCAGGCCCGCAGAACTATCTGTCAAGCCACCCATACAAGTCTGTGAATACTATAGGTCTTGCAATAATAAAAGTAATTTGCTCAAGTCTTTGTAATAAATTATATGTAACCAGTTTCAACTTGAGAAATTTCTTTTTATATTTGACAAGTAGACACACAAGGTTTCATCCAAGGTTACGGCCATTCAAACCTATGCACTGCAATAACACATACTGTGCATGTACATACCACCAAGCCTGTATCTTTGCAAAAAGGCATAATATGCCTCCAACTCCAACAGGTCAACTTTCTTCTATAGAATCATCCCATATGAAATCATCTTGTTTGAGAAAAATTTCCCATGTCACCCTCTCAGATTCCTTTACAAAATACATTCACAGGTACTCCTATACCAACCTTATGGAGAAATTCCAACTATGAGGGCTGTACGGTATCTCTAATAGCTTTGAGTACAGCCTTTTGAATTTTTTAATTAATCTATGCACTTTGTCAACTCATGATTTTGGCCCAGCATTCATAGCTCCTTTGATATGGCAGTTACTGCTTTGAAACTTTGTGACTAGGGCTAACTTTACAGATTCAAAAAGTAGGCCATGAAAATGGTCAAAAATGATGGCCCCTTTGATAACTATTTGCTGAAATAGTATGTCAGATAAAACACTACGTAATTTTTTTCCTGACATTTATGACATATTACAGCAGGTGTATGCAATAACCATGTGTATTAGAGTTATATTATAGTGTCAGAATAATGGGATCAATTTTCAGACTTGCCCAATTCCATGTCCTCATTTGACCATTTGGGCAGTTAACCATCATTTTCATATTTTTACCATATATCTGAAGGTGGTCTGACAAAGATTTGGTGTTGTTGCCTGAGCTTCTTTCTGGAGTTATGATTTTTTTAAAGAATAGGCTGTCATGCTCATGTTGCTGCAGAAATGCAACCAAAAAACCAATATTACATGGTTCGCAGTTTCATCTCCACATAGATCTGATTACACTGTTGAATTTGACAAAGTTAGCCCTAGTCACAAGGTTTCAAAGCTTTACATAATATATCAAAGGAGCTATGAATGTTGGAAGGTGGATGGAAATGCTGAGTTTGCAAAATGCATTAAATTATTTACAATTTCAAAGGGCTGTAGTTTCAAAACTACTAGAGATACGAACTTAATATTTGGAATTTATCCATATGTTTGGTACAGGAGCATGTGTACATTTTTCAGGGAATCTGATAGGATGACCTGAGACCCTCTCGATGATTTGATAATGACCCTATATCTCACAAGTAGTGTCATAAAACAATAAACAATTCTATATTCTATACCTAAGACTGTTCATTTGTTTGCTCATTTTTTATTGTGCAAGAGGAACGTGTTAGTGCAGTCATGACAATACGCCTTCTGAGAAATGTGAGGATTAGAGTTGCTACCTCATATTGAAAAACCAAATGGGATAAAATTTGTTTTGTATTTTATGTCCGTGCAATTTAATAGATATTTGCTAATATAAGAATTTTTTAAAGTTAGGGAGTGTACAATCTGTACAATTTTGCATCGTTATAAAGAGCTGAGCAATAAACACACACTACCGCAAAACCCACAGTATTCATGTGCTTCACTTCAGTGTCTGGCTTTGTGGGAAATTGTGCAATATACGAACAGCTGTAGTTTCAGAGTTACGCGTCGTGACTAGGGGAATTTAGATAAAAAGCACATTTATTGGCTTTCATTTCCAGGTGATCCATCCAGTGATTCTAGAAATTGTAAAGGGTGACACAGCAATCCAGCGAATAAATTGCTGTTGTACCGACAGCATCCTTTCTAATTTAATCCAATAATGTAATTGTTTAGTGAAAACACATCCTCGCAAAAAAAGAAGAAATACCACATGGCTATCTGAGGCTGAGTTATGAAGTATTCATTGAAATGACAGCAGTAAATGTTTATGAGCTGTGGAATTGACTCAACCCCCCACCAAAACAGGCTCCCTTATATGGTCTCACTAGCAAGGTTTCCAAGGTTTTCCCCTCTCTTCCCACCTGCTACCCAGAATCCCCTCTGCTTGACACGACCTCTGCTTGACCCAGTTTTCTGCTTGAGTAGACACCATATTACCCAGAGTATTATTTCATTATTACTAAAAATTGAGTTTTTGTCTACATCATTTAACACGTCTGTGAACCACCCAAATTGCTGACTTGTATACACTTTGCTATTGGTCCTCACATGCTCAGCAGCACACAGTAAACTTCAACTCGTAAACAGCCTATACTTTATACATACACATACACAAACACACACAGCTCCATAAAAGCTCATCATTTCAGTAACCACAGGAATGCTTCTCACCTTAGCTCACATTCACTCTTTCATTTCACTGACAATGTCATGCTGAGCAATTTACAAAACGATCATGGGAGCAAAATTATATCCATCACAACAACTGAGTACTTAAGAAAAGCATCTCAGCACAATGGACAAACATGCCAACCTTGTCGATGTCCAACGTTCTCAAACACCCCATTTGACCTGGTCTTACTGACAATGGGTCTGTAGACGAAATACTGCTATTCAAGTCGGCTTTATGATGATGACCATGCTACAAGATTACACTCCGGATGAGAGGTAGTGTCTGAGAATATGCTCGGCCTGTAGGGGAAATAGTGCTAACCATTCTGGCGGGGGGGGACTGGGTATTTTGCCACTTTCCAGTTATGATAAATCCACTGCCTCAGTGTGACCGGTCTCTAGAGAATTCAGGACAAACAAGCCTGCATGCTGATATACAGTAAAATAAAAAACACCGGAAAGCAATTCAACTCAATTTAACTTTTTAACAACCACTGTCCTCTACCTGAACCATATTACCCGTGCTGCCCCCTCCCCTTTCCTACTTCCAGCCAATGGCAGCATTCCTGTGTGAGATGACAGCGCTCTGTCCTTGGTCCAGCGCCGGGCCATTTACAGCCAATGTGAGAGGAATGGGCGGCCGGCGGAGCAGCAAAAGTACGGCACTCATCTGCAGTGTAATTTAGAATGTAATTTCACAGGCTGCTGCCTCACCTGTAGGGGAGCCATCTGGACAGAGAAATATACCTGACATCGTCTCCCATGATTCCCTGCTACAGCCCCACCCTCTGCACCGCTGCACGTGCCTGTGCTTTTTCCTGCATTAACGCCTTCACAATTAATTACCGGAAAAAGCCAGTACATGCTACACGGACACGTGGGTGGAATACCAATTCTGGGGCTCCACAACATGGTGGAGAGTTACCATGAGCTGCCTTGCGGAACAAGCCCTCCATGCTTGTACAGAGCTAACATACTGTACCGGTTCTCTGTATCTGTAGAGAGGTGACGCAAGAGAAATATAAATTCAAAATGTAATACTTCCCAAATCGCCGTGCCGACATGCAGGAAAGCTGTGAAGCTCGTCTTGCTATGCTCCTGCTGTTCACGGCTGTCAAGACGATATCAAGGTAAGATCCAAGGTATATAAAATCCAGTGATCAGGTATTTTAAATGATCTTGTATATATGAAGTGCTGCAGCACTGTAATGTGTTACTGAGCAGGGAGAAATACAAAGAAAGTTGTTTCTCTTCAGTAACAAAGAGTCTGACATTCACCAGACGCTGTTCTCGCCTTTGCACTGTGGAGGCCCATTGATTTAAGGTTAATGAGGTCAATGTGCAAAAAGACATGGGGACAATAATTACACGAGGCAGGAAATCCATGAATGGAAGGCAGAGCAGATGTCAGGGTGACGTGGCAAGATACAGCAGGAATAAAAATCCTACAACGGGAGACTCACCTCACTGACGATGCCTGACAGAGCAACTGACTAGGACGGCATGTAAGACAATGTCATTAACCTCACAGTTAAGCCTTTCTGCTATTCAAATATCCAGCAATGCCTCAGAAAAAAGGGGGAAGTCCACATTTTTATGGTAAAAAGATTGCCTATATTATACATGTTCACATGTTTACATGTTCATGGTTTCGTCATGGGTTGTACAAAATGTGAATTAGTTGTCACATTCAAATGCATGAATCTACTTACATGTAAACGAAAGGATTAGATGGAAGCAAGTTTTCACGGACCATCAAGATTATTTTTACTCATTTGTTTACACCATGTTTAATTTCTTTGTTCTGCATTAAATGTAAGTCTCCCTACGCTGTAGGTGAACAAGCAAATGTAAAAACCACATCAAAGTTAAATTATCAAATGCACAACAGTACACTATACAGCAGTATGAAATGACTGCTAATTAAGCTACTTTTGTCAACTGGAAGTTTCATTCTCTGAATGCATAAGTCATCTGTGATGCCGACAAGACATTGACATCATAATTAGTTCATTTTGAGTTTCATATACCACATCAGTACCTCCCGACTGCTGACACAATAAGGCATAATAGAGTACTGCCTATCATAAATGTCACACTCATGTTTAAGTTTGAGGGCGAAGATGTGGGTAAGATGTACCGATAGTTACAGTCGCATTGGTGCTGGGTCCAGCAATGTCATTTCTTTCTCTCCATCTTCAGATCTGACCACGTTTTTTTCTTGTGGCGTTTTGTAGGGGTGATAGAATTTACTGCAGTGCAGTAAAACCACCTTTTAAGATTCAACTTTATTGGCATTACAGTTTGTCATGTAATCCACACGTGTAAAATAGTGCAAAAGTGCTAGCAATAACTGCGCAATATATGCATGTGTGATAAATGAATCGTTAGAAAACGTACTTCTAAACATTATTTTGATAAGCGTGCTTAAGCCACTAAATATAACATTTTGCCGTGTCACTGCATCTCACTGTTCAAAAGTCTTCAACTTGGTTTAATACTTACAGCTGCTATTGTCAGATTTTGCAACCTGAATGGCTTGAATTGTGTATTATATGAGCATTGCAACTCATTTGCATTAACCTTTTCTGTTTTATTGTAGGCGGTAACTGGGCAGGCTTTCAGGCTAGTGCACGTCTGCATATTTACAAGATAGTTCTGATGTTTCCAGTTGAAATTGTGCATACACTAGATTTGAGAAATTTGAATTATTTTGTGTGTAGGCTTATGCATTTTTTTGTGCGTATGCATTTTTCCAGGATGATATATATTTTTTTACTAATAATTTTATTCTCATTACGTACCTACATTATGTACAAGTTCATGATATAATACTTTTCATTATGAAATGTGCAACAGTTTCATAAGTTTTTTCCATTGTTCCTTCATTTTTTTGAGGGGTTTAAAAACATGATTTTTATTGCTCTGTCATCCCTGGATGCATGATATTTTTCCATTATATCATCTCTTGAGAATTAGGCTAAAACATCAGAATTCCTTTCATTCAATGGAATACAGTACAGTGCTTTAGTAGTGTTTAATAATGTACAATGTACTTCAATATTACTGTATTTAATGGTGGTAATGTTTTACTGTGCGTGATTTATTAATTATTCTTTACCAGGAGTCAGGAGTCCGGGGAATACAATAATCGGTTTTCTTGTTACCCTCAAAGGTGAGGGAAAAACATTCACATTATTAGAGTTTGAAACAAAAATTCAAATTGTCTGCTCAAGTCGCTCAAAAACTAGACTGAGAAGCAAAGGATAGGCAAATGAGAACAAATGGCAAGTACCCAAGGCACTGGGTATAACATCTTAGGCATTTCGCATTAATGAACACATAAAGCTTCTCTGGAGCCCACTCACTGATTGAATTTAGCATTATACAGATGTCTTGTGGCCTGATAATGGCATTTTAAAGCTGTTCAATTTAAGGCACATTATTTCAGTTTTTTTCATTTGAGACTGTCCATCATGCACTATAGGCCAATCAAATGCATCGTTTCCTTACACGACTTGTGGAGAAAAAAATGCATAGAGATTAATCAAAGAGAAGTATAATCTCGAAAGAGGACTGCTGGAACAACTGCAATGTATTCCCTAAACAACCCCGTCACCCACTATGCCCATCTAATCCCTACTCGTCCAACACTCATCACCCTGTACAATTTCTAGAAGTACTGGATGAATCACGCGGAAAGGTGAAAGTTAAATAAACGTGTTTTTACCTGAAAGCTGAGACCTTCTTGTGATATTTAGGTCTTGTGAGCCGATATTTACTACCAATAATTCCCTTTAAAATTGTGACTCATATTTGTTTGCACACCCGTGAACTAAAAACTGTCTAATGTGTGAAATAATTTTAACATCATTAGAAATGCATTTTTAGAACCTTGCTCTGCTAAAATTTCAAGAAGGGGATCCACCAAGAAACATTTCAACACCACAAATTTGACTGCTCATCTTAAGGTGAGACAGTAAAGGGTATGAAGATGAAGAGTTTCTGAAAAGCAAATCTGTTCCAATAAAAAAGTCTGCAGTAATGCCAAATAACGCTAATTTATAAGTAAGACAAGTGTTTGAAAGCAAAATAAAATTCAGTGCAAAGAGAATGAAATCAAAAGATATGACTCGGAAAATTATGGAGTTTATCACACTTGATGACCAGCCTTTCTCCTTTATAAATGTTAAATGTATAAATATATAATTTGTATTCAATAATAAAATATAGTGTTCTGTAATGATGGAAAAAATGATTCTTTGTGAACATTTGCTGTATATTTTGATCCCACTAGAAGAGGGGTGGGGAACCTGTTTCATGTAGGGCCGGTGTGGGTGCAGGTTTTTGGGATGGCCTCTCAATCAGCCAATAACAGACCCCAGGACTGGAACTGAGAAGCACTGTTTTATTATTGGCCGATTGAGAGGTCATCCCAAAATACCCACACCCGCCCTCAATGGAACAGATTCCCCACCCCTGTACTGAAATGAACTCTCTGTGCAAAAAAAGAAGGCCGCAAAGCACGCCCTAAAGCAAACCGAAAGCACCATCTAGTGGAGTCAAAAAATACAGCAAATGGTTCATGAAGCATCATTTTTGTCCATCACTAGTGCACTAGGACTGTTGTATGAGTTGGAGTTTTATTATAAAAAATAAATAAATACTTTTTCATACTTTTGGAATGTAATTAATTTTTTTTATTTAATTTGATGAATTGTCCCTTCAAACTTACTTAAGCAGAATCAGAACAATCAGAATCAGATTTTCACAAAATTTTGAACACAGGAAATAACAATGCGGCTCTGTTGAACTTCACAGCATATTACAACCCCTCTCCATATGCTGACAGGCTTAGCAGTTTCAAACTGGAAATTCTGTGGTGCTATGCGTGAGACAGATTGGGGGGCAGGGCACCAGGTAATTGTCAGTGGGGTCATCACATAATACATGGGATGGATGCAAACTCTAATCCTCATGTTTACAAAGATAAAACTTTCATGACTACACTGCATGACTACACTGACCTTTCGAACAATAAAAAAACTGAACAAAAGTAAACATTCTTATTTAAATTTAAAAATCAAACGGGGTAAATAATAACAAATAGAAGGATCCTGTTCACAATAAGAAGCCTCAAACCATCACATGTTTCTCTTTGCTGTCATTAAGCTCCGTTTAATTTTGGTGCAATTTTTTCTCGAAATATGAAGTCCAGATCTTCTCCCATGCAATGTACCTGCAAAGTTTTTAAAAAAGATTGGACTACTAATAATCTGACTAATCATACAGATAAGATCAAGTGTAAGAGCTGGCTTTTGCTTTGCTATCACATACAGTGCTGCTTCTATTCTGATGTCATTTGAAATTTGACCAGGTCAAACATGTCATATAACATGGCTGCAAAGGCTGAAAAATATCTGTAAAATACTTTTTGAGCTATCACACTAACGGGATCTTTTTTTCTTTGCTGTCACTCTAGTTCAGTATTCGGGTAATTTGTCTCAATATTTGATCACTTTCAGTTTGTCACCCATATGAAAAAGCTAATCTCTTGAAAAAGAACCATCAAATACTTTTAGAGTTACTGTGTTCACAAAATCAAGTGTATTCTACAGCTTAACATGAAAGTGTCTGCAGCAGACTGATCTCAAAACCATATGTATTCCCCATCTGGGGAATACAATTACCCCTGTTTGTATGCTACAGTGTTTTGGTCCTTTCTCGTTCACTGAATACGGAAATCCCCTCCCTACATTTGAACATATGTTTGGACAAATGCACAGAGGGTGCTGGGGCTGCCAGCCATATGTTCGCGCTGGCTCTGAGGCACATTGCCATCACGCGCTCCTGCTGCACACCTTCTATTTACTGCCGTCCATCACATGCTGGCCCCGGGAGCCTACCCTGATAGAGGGCCTCTCTGCACCGCTACATGCTGCAAACTGGGGCTACAGAGGAAGCCTGTCCCAGCGTCCAGAGCACCCCCTGCAGGGGTATGGCATACTCCTTCCAATACTGCATGACTTAAAAATTATGATAAACAAAAGTAGCAACCTGAAGGTCACTGCAGGCAAAATCTTATATTTACAGCCATCAGCCTACATTTGAGGGTCGATAAATGGTTATGACGACAGAAAACCAAGAGTGTCAAACAAAATCAGACCAAGGACTTGCTTTTGAAAAATCTCTTCTCTGCATAATCAAAACAGGCAGCTTTTAATTGCTTTTTATCATTCATTACAGAAACTTTAAAATGTATTTAACAAAAAGCAGATGATCGCAAGTCTGGAAATAATAAGGAAAAAATATATAAAACGAGCATTATGGTACAGAAAATATACACCTCCCTCTAGGTAGGCATGGTGAGGGCTAGGCAGACACAATGGCAGGAAAAAAAGAACAGAATGACTAATTATGGTGGTCCTCCTGCTGAGTAGATAGGACTCTTATCAGAAGATAATGAAATTGAAGAGGGAGCATCATTTATTTGTCTGTGAACCGCACACAGTGCCCAGAGGGGACATGGCAAAACATGCGACCAGACCCCATCCTGGGAAATTCCAGGTTCTGAACACTCACTATTTCAAAAAGTCATCCAAGCTCATCCAAAAACACAATGTTTATTTCAAAGCAAAACATACAGCTAAGGAAAGTGCAGGAGAAGCAACGCTCATGCAGCACTGAGGACAATCTGCAAACTGGACACCATCATGATTAACCCTGCCAAGGACGTGGCCATTGTAGCTACACCTGCACGACTAACGGCTTAGTTCTGACATCATCAACCTTGGGCTCCTCCTCAATCAGTGTGATAAATAAACCCGCTCTCCGGTCTAGTGGGCACCTGATCTGGGTCCAGCTTGTGTCAGCTGTCTAGAGTCTGTCGCCCCGCCTACCTGCAGAGATCTTATAGGCAGGACTTTAAGGGCCACTGATCTTGGCGAGCTTTAGCAGATCGTGACATGTGCTAAAAAGGGAGCAGCAGGTTGTCAGCGACGTGCCTCAGCTGAGCGCTGCTGCCTCAAACATGACCCAAAGAAGCAGACAAACTAACAGATAGTGATGGATTGCCCGACACCCTCACGTGTTTCAGCCTTCTGTTACTTATAAATATTTTGTTCTTGTGAACCAGGGAAGAAATTATGTCAAAAGTTCTATCACAACAATCTTCTTCTAAGGTTAAATGTGGATCAATTTTTTAAATAATGAAATGACAAGATTGCAGGTTGAGGTAGTCCTTCTTCAAAATGCTAGGAAGACAGCATCTCGGCTCTGCAAGATTAGCCCAGTTGATTTATCACTACCCAATTTCACAACAGTCCAACAATGACAACTGATGAGCTTTTATAATGGAAACGGTTGTCTTTAGAAACGGCAATTCTCTTGTGATCCATTGGGACCATTTTGCTCTTTTCCACAAGCTTGGTACTCGTTTCATATTAGCGAAACACATTTCCTTAAGTTTACTACTGTGGACATATTTCACTCACTTTCACATGAAGCTGAAAAGTAAAACCATAAAGAGACCTAGAGATTAAGTGTATCATTACCATAAATCATGATTTATAAATTTTCCTCAATCTTTCCTGTAGCTCAGTAATTATAAAGAAAGTGTATAATACAATAGACAGAAGGCAACAATGCAGAAACACACAATGGAGATTGTCTCTCTCTCTTATCTGTCAATACAGGGCTGTAGGCCTGTCTCTATACCTTTACATCACTTCCATGTAAAAGGATACAGATTATTATCTGGAGTTTAAAGCTACAAAAGTTACATTTTATTCGTACAGGCTGGGATTCTGTATATTGTTACGACCAAAGGTTTCACACTGTTCACAACCAGAAAGGAATACTATTGGTTTAATAAAGCCGGAATTTTAACACACAGTTAAAGTATTTCAAAATAAACTGTATTGTATCATCCTACATTTCTTTTTGAAAACACATCGATCTATCATAAAAATTCAACATGTTACCGCTCTGCGCTAGCTTTAACAATGTCATATTTTTTTCTACACTTTTCCAATAAATTGTGCAGTGCCCTCCCCCAAATTGAGAACCACTGCTATAGACCATAGCCACAGTGCTCAAACTGCATGGAGAGACTGACTTCCAGTGCTAAAGGAAAGATAAGCTTTAAGTCAGATTTCACATGATAAATCAAAGAATACATCCAAGAAAAACTGCTCAAAAACACTTGCATGTCACACTAGGTACCGCGCTGGTTGGTTTTTCACTGCCATAAAACTGGTACCAGTGCTGAATGGAATCACAATGTGAGGCGAAGTATTTTATACTGAATTGCAAAAATACCTGCAGTATATTATAGGGCTGGATGATGTGTGATATTAATACCAACATCGCATATTATGTACACATAATTCTTACATCACTTAGCAGCTAAATTAAGATCAGGCTTTCGATTATCCTCAGTTCTGTGGGGAGATTACAGCACGGGTTGTTTATGTTTTGCTAAAATACTTTTACTTTGTCATATGGAAAAAAAAAGCTTAGCAGGTTTTGCCATTTTAATGCTTATTCATTTTCAAGATTATCTAGTATATGTTTTAAGATCAGTTTAAAGTTTACCTCCACTGTTTTTGAATGAGTGCTCTCTGAGAGTAATTTTCATCCTAGCTGGTTAAATCACTCCTAGATGGATTTGTGAGAAATTTATGTTAAATTCCTTTTTTTGCTTTATAAATACCCCAATATTCATTACAACAAAAGAATACCGTGCTGTTCTAGTATATTACACGAAACATTTTACTTCTTCAGGGCTACAAGGACGATTCCTGGTCTTAGAGGAATGTCTTATGAGGAGAGGTTAGCTGAGCTCAATCTGTTTAGCTTCGAGCAAAGGAGACTAAGGGGGGACATGATCCAGGTATAAAAGATTCTAACAGGTCTGGATGCTGTTCAGCCAAATGGCTACTTCAATATTAGTTTAAATACTAGAACTCGTGGCCATAAACGGAAATTAGTGAGAGAACATTTTAAAATGAATTTGTGGAAGCACTTCTTTACACAGCGTGTAGTTAGAGTATGGAATAGTCTTCCTGCTAGTGTAGCACAAGCTAAAACTCTGGGTTTCTTTAAATCAGAGCTAGATAAGATTTTAACAACTCTGAGCTATTAGTTAAGTTCTCACCAAATGAGCCTGATGGGCCGAATTGCCTCCTCTCGCTTGTAAATTTCTTATGTTCTTGCCATGCCATCCTGAACTTGTTGTGTATGTTCTTCCAACTAGATCCCAATATAAGCTTGGGTCATTCATTTGTCCTCACATCCATTATCATATTTATTTATTTATTACTTCATTTATCGTTGTTATCTGAGTTTGCAACTTCAAGACAGCGGTTGTATAGTGTTTCAGCGGCAGGCTATTTGCATAACCAATTGACAAAGAAAGCGTTTGAAGTCCCACTCCAAAGTACCGAAGTATCAAAAAAGCAGCTTGTTTGGCACTTTAGGTACTGAAACCTTTTGGAAAGCAGTACTTGACCGGAAGTCAATGGAAAAGGGAAAGTACAGCAAGTACCATACCAAAAGTACAGTACCTGATGTGGTGGAAAAGCACTCTGTCTTATCAAACATCAATTTAAGGTAAAGGAAGATCCAAATACTGTACCAAGTAGTAAAATATTTAATATTCAATATGTTTGGCTCACAAACAATTGTTGCCAAATTGTCTGCAGGTGCTAGTGCTGCATTTGTGAGTAGGTGCCCTGCGATGGCCACGTGCCCCATATTAGGTTATTCCCTGCAGTGTGCCAGTAGCTTCCGGGCAAGGCTCCGGAACCAGCAACCCTGCTTGGGACAAGCTTGTATAGAAAATGGATGGATGGAAGGAAAATCCAAATCTCCGTGTACAGAATGGTGCTCTTGAACCCTGACACTCTGAAAACATCACACTTCTGTCAGGAGATCAAACATGACAGGGATTTCAAATTTATTAATGGTCACGGCCTTTAAGTCATTAGGAATTATGTTCCTCATCCTTCATTTTCCAGAAAATAGTCAGCCAAGTTATTTCAATTTCCAACAGGAACATAAAGGACCTCATGTCACTGGCCACTAGTGAGAGTCAAGTAGCTTGATGTCGTCTGCCTGTCCACCAATCAAGCATGTACCACACGACATAAAACAAATGATCTCATTCTACAGTATATTTTCACTATTTGTCTCGAAGGACATGTTTCTTAACGTTCTTTAAAGCCATAACCACAGGTTCATAGTTATGTTCACCAGGCAGGGCAATTACTTGAATTTTAATTTCACTTATGATTTTGGCTTCCAACAATTATCAAACTAAAATAATAAACAGAAAATGATTATTGTGTCGCATTACTTTTCACAAAGAAGCTCCCATTTTTTCAGCCCCCTTTTCTTAGTTGAATTATATTTAGAGTTCAAGGAAATCCACAGTTAAAAAGACAAGTGTTTTTCATATTTCCAAAATCAAAGAATAATTGTGTTAAATGTGATCTCAATAAATTATCGTAATTATGATTTTGGGCACTGTACAAGAGTACCCAGAGAAACACATTCATCAGCAACCTGAAGTGCACTCACCATCCATTCTGAAATAATAATGTCCACCTTCTCCACTGGTAGGTCAACCTCCTCGATCCTTCCTTTGATCAAAGTGATAGTGTCTTCAAGGTTGTTAGACCTGGGAAGAATCCAAGCAGGTGAAAGTATAGATCAACACATTGCAGTCTTACACACTACATGCACAATTTAGGAAGGTTAGACTCCAAAAACAACAAAGGTCTCTAAAAGCTGACAGGCTAGACCACAAACTAACAGAGCAAATCTTTCCAGTTTGGAAAAAAATCAGAACTTTACAGCAGCTAACTGATAATAATCTGCAATAAATCTACTTAAAAATAGCAAACCAGTCTGATACAATAACATTAAATATACATATAGGCTATTGTGACACATTAGATTACTACATGGAAGCATCAGACAGGAAAAAAGAGTGAGATTTCTGCTGTGCCAAAGGTGAAATTATAAGTTCTGTATCCTGTCTTCAGACACAGAAAATATGGAATCATTCACCCATTTCATAAGAACATGTATTTCTGTTGAAGGACAGAGTGGAGTTAGTACAGCGTCAAAAACATAAGTCGATAATTAATCACAGATACTTAAAAAAAAATGTAAAATATCACATTCTACACTAAGTAACCAAATTACACACTGGAGGAAATGCATTCCCAAGGATTATCTGACCCTTACAACACAATGTGCCAATGAACAGGGTATGAACATCACATAAAATGAAAAGGAAATGATCTACATTATAACAATGTTCAGGACAGTGTTACGTCTCAATAATCTGACCAGCCTCCTGTGTGCATGCAAATTAAAAGAGACATATATAAATAAAAATCCTACAACAAACAGAAACGTGGCTCATCTTCATGACTGTTAAGCTATGTACACACCCTACACGCCTCTGATGGTGTGAGCGTGTACAAAAAAGCTGTTAGAATCAAAGTCCGTTTGCCAGCAACCGATTCTCTGTAATTCTGAGGTGATCATTTTTGGTATATAGCCAACAGTGGTGCACTGGATTTGGTGTAAAAGCCAATAATTGTAAGAGAATTCATCAGCAAACCAAGGTTACATGCTGTCCCCGAGAGACAGACAATTAGCAAGTCCAGAGTCAGCTGAGATGGATCATCACACACAACATTCATGTTAAACAAGTCTGAATAATCCCTGCTGTGACTCTACTGGATGGATGGAAGCTTAACTGATCTATGGAACACCATATTTATACCCCAGCATTTTTAAGTAGAAGTTAATCTACTTGATGTACTGGTGGGTGATATGACAATTTATTGTGATTGGTTGCAATTGTATCGACAATAAGGGGTTCAGAGTTATCACAAGAATTGCAATACAGAACTACATTTCCATTTACTTATCAGACAGTTTTGTCAAAAGCGATGTACAGGTCAGGCTGGTGAGTAGGCACTGTTACAGTCCCACCCTCCTTGAAGTTCATCTATCTGATTCGTCGCCTTGGTCTGATTCAGCCATATGACAAAGTCAAACCAGTGGTACCCAAGAATTCTCTGATGAAATACAGAACCAAAAGAATCCAGTCTTCGTCTCAGGTCACTTGATAGTGTCCATGTCTCACGGCCATATAGCAAAACAGGCAGCACCAGACAATGAAGACTTTAAGCTATTACAAAAAATGTCGGGAGCGCCAAACACCCCTTACCAGTGAAATAACAATTCATAAGATAAATATGAAAGAACCATTTTCATTAACCGAAATAAAAATAAAAATGAGGCTTGACAAAAAAAAAACAATAACTGAAACTAAAACTACAGAGAAAATGTCTTCAGTTTTCACATTTTGTCAGTTTGTTTCATACGTAGCTCTAGGTGGACGACTATTGTAATTCTTTAGCTATGCCAGTTTTACGTGTGCAAACAGGTGTGTGACATCACATGCCTGTGGGCAAATCATCAACATGCTATTATAGCAGGGTTGTGCACCAATCAGAATTTACTTAAGAACGACCTTGAAAATCAAATTCAATTCATAAATCGGTTGTAAACATGGTGCAGAACTGAAGTAGAATTAAAATGAAATTGATTTCACGTAAATTGATATTCATAGTGCAAGTACAGCTTTAAAAATAGAGCAGAATATTTCAGTATGAATTACACGGCAGGGGGGTGGCATGGTGGTGCAGTGGTTAGCACTGTCGCCTCACACCTCTGGGACCCCGGTTCGAATCCCCGCCTGGGCCACATGTATGTGGAGTTTGCATGTTCTCCCCATGCCGTCGTGGGGTTTCCTCCGGGTACTCCGGTTTCCCCCCACAGTCCAAAGACATGCTGAGGCTAATTGGAGTTGCTAAATTGCCCGTAGGTGTGCATGAGTGAGTGTATGGTGTGTGAGCGTGCCCTGTGATGGTCTGGCCCCCCATCCTGGGTTATTCCCTGCCTCGTGCCCAATGCTTCCGGGATAGGCTCCGGACCCCCCCGCGACCCAGTAAGGATAAGCGGTTTGGAAAATGGCTGGATGGATTACACGGCATGTTAACATAAACGGCATATACTGAATCCCGCCCCCAGGCAATCTCAATATTTATGAGGGCAAAAAAGTATCTGTTCGGCCATGTTCCCCTAATCGCACAGACTTTTCAGCAAGGTGCTCATGTCACTGTTATTCATAATGAATGACACATTTTAAGTATAAACTATAGAATAAATAATTTAACTGAGATTTTGTGTACTGTGGTGAAAGGGCACTTCATACCGTCATAAAAGTAACTCTATCACAGGCCTATCCATCTGATAACCAACCGACACTCACAAAAGCTACTGCAGACTCCTCACAAATGGTAATCCACATAAACAGTTAAATATAAATATATATTTAATATAAAAGCAATAAATATATGCCCATGGAAAAGGATTTTGAGGGCAGACATAAATCAAATGCTATTGTTAGGATAGGCTAAAAGAATTACACAATTTTTATCTTACAATCATGCTCACTAGTACATATACAGGGTCAATATACACATCTAGCATGTTGGAAGGAAATCAGTTATGTAATTATTCATGTTTTCCATCCATCCATCCATCCATCCATCATCTTCCGCTTGGTCCGGGATCGGGTCGCGGGGGCAGTAGCCTCAGCAGG
>JAODJX010000090.1:59298-79419 GCA_026776945.1 Isichthys henryi
GCATCCAGTCTGCTATTCTAACTCAATCAGTAGGACAGAGTGACCTGCAGCCTTGTCCTTGTCAACACTGTCGCCTGTATTAACAGGAGAATCACTGATATTGTCAGCAGGTCCTTTTGTGGCAGGGCTGAAATGCAGTGGAAATGGGTTTTTTTGGGATTAAGTTCATTTTCTTGGCAAAGAGGGACTTTACAATTAACTGCAATTCATCTGATCACTCTTGATAACATTCTGGAGTTTATGCAAATTGCCATCATAAAAACTGAGGGAGCAGACTTTGTGAAAATCAATACTTTTGTCATTCTCATAACTTTTGGCAGCTGACAGTTAAAAAAATATTCGATTTGATGCAGAGTGTGATCTGCAAAAATGCAAAAGAAAATTATGAAATCACAGAATATAAAAATGAATTTATAAAGAAATAGATATTCATGTGCACAGTTTGTTGTGCAGTGGAAAGTGGGCATTCCTCTTTCAGGATCTCTGAGAACATTCTGAGTGAGGAGGATCTCCAGTTACTTTTAATTTCCACAGTCATGGTTCTTATGGATTATGATTAGCTCATGTTTCACTGTTAAGTTTTATTGGTTATTCCATTGTGTTCTGTCTGGAGGCTCTGAAGGTTTGGAATGTGTATAATAAATAATAAGTTAATTAGAAACCTTTCTATAATGTTTTTCTTCTTTTTCTTACGAAATAAGAAAAACCGCAGTGATGCAGGACTGTGTTTAAACTTCACAGGAACATGATGCACAGTTAAATACCACAGGCTGTAAGGAAATTAGGAACCGACAAAGTGTAATGCGGAATGAAGTTATACTGTTACTCTGTGGCTGTCACACCGTGGGGGTCTTTTGTGGGAGAAAAGAAAAACACTTGAGAGGTTCATATGTGCAGTAGATGAAATAACCAGTAACCACCACCTCCAGTGACTCATGGGATATCTATTGCTGATTTTGCATCTCTAGGTCTTTGTGGCAGACAAGACACTCAGTGGCCCCCAAGGAGCCGGGGGACCTCCAGTTTGCCCTCCCAGCTACGAAGAGGCAACTGCAGGTTGTTGTGTTAGTCATACATCATGAAGTTGTTGGTTTAGCTGAATGGGCTTAAGTCAGTGCTAGTGAATAAGGTTTAATTTACACTCTTATCTTTCACAATGGGCTCCTCCTTGTCTTACATCTTTATCGTTTACATTTCCTTATCATATTCGTCTAGATTCATACGTTTCCAGAATGACAATAAATGTGACATCCTGGTTGGGGTTAACTCATGACTTTGAGGGTGTAACATTGTTCATTAATTAGACTCGGCGCGCTGTGTCATTTTGATCCCCAGGCCCCAGCCCATGTCACAGCTACGGTTACCAGGGCGGTGAAGAGATGCTCACGGAGTTCACCTGGCAGGACAAAAACATTCGACGGATCTTCATTCGTAAGGTACCACTTAGAGAGGTGTCAGAAAAACGATCTCATTAATCTCTATGGAGGACGCCATCTCGCGTCCTTTGCGTATAAGACCTCAGGTGTGTATCTGGCTCATTTTAACGTGCTGTCTGTTGCCCCTCCAGGTTTATTCCATCTTGATGATCCAGCTCTGTTTCGCAGTGGCTGTCGTCGCACTTTTCGTCTACTGGTGAGGCTTCCCAGCACTTTAGAAAGGTGTTGATTTGTATGATCCAGTCTCAAGCCGGACTTTCACTCTAACCTTAGTCTCCTCTTTCCATCACAGCGAGCCGGTGAAGACGTACATCCAGGCGAACCCAGGCTGGTACTGGGCTTCCTAGTAAGTTCCCAGTTCAGTCACAGCAGGGCCCAAATGGTAGCACACAGGAGATTAACTGGGCTCCGTTGTTTCTGATGATTCATTCTCCTCCCGCTCAGCGTCGTGTTCTGTGTCACCTTCATCTCTCTCTCCTTCTGCTCTGTGGCAAGGTGGGTGTTGCGGAGTCGTCACTCGGGGAGGGGAGGGGAGTCGAGCTCAGCTTCGTGATTCGGGTGAGTCATGGTAGTGAGGGTGAGTGTGGCTGCTCTGCTCTTCCTGCAGGAGGCGCTTTCCATGGAACCTGATTCTGCTGGCCATCTTTGTAAGTATCACCACTAGTGGTGAGGTTCTCGCTCATTTGTGATACCTCTATTAGGGCCAGTACAAGGCACAAGTGAACGAAGTGGCTGCCTAGGGCCTAGTGGCCACCAGGTTGCGCCCCTAACTGATCAGCCTGTCAGATTGTGAAGGAAGATAAATTATGATTAGGTTAATGATATTTTTCTTAGGGCACCCTAAAAGGGTTGGGCCAGCCCTGGTCCCCTTTGAATGGCACCACCCTTTTGAGTCCATAAGGATCTCGTCACATGATGACATTGAGGGGGATGGAATTCATGACTAATTAGAAGTCGAAGTAGTACTAGTGCTGAAGATTACATACGCCGCAAAATGAGCTGAGGGAGAGACACTAAGTGCTGTTACAGTGTAGTGAAGAGTGGCAAGCGATTTACAGTCACTCATTTAGGGGGGCGTTTGTCACCAGTGAGGATCAGAGAGTCACATCGCGTCTCGGGAGCTATTGGGGTTAAGGACCTCGCTCAAGGGAACAACGGTGACATCACTTTGTCAACCATGGGATTTGAACCAGTAACCTTACGATCACAGTCCTAACCCACAGAGATCCGCACACCATTCTATTAATGCAAACATATGTTTGTATTTAAACGGCATTTTCAGTATTTACAGAGCAGCAGTGCAGGGAGTTTGCAGGGGTCAGAAATGTCGTCCCATTTGGAGAACCTGGGCTTGTTCGTTCCTTGGGACCTGCTTGCACTGTTTCCCAAAGTTTTGAAGGAACCCCCCCCCAAAAGGGTTTGGACCGTTAGCCTGAGAAGACCGGCATTGCCGTTAAGGGACTGCAGCTGTAAACAGAGCCTCACACGTCCTGCGATCCCCTAGCTGAAATATGCTTTAGGACACGTGGGAACAAATCCACACAAAAGTAATATCACATTTCTCAGATTTGCTATCAGTCCACAGCACATGTGAAAGAGACTGTCCCCTGAAATTGCTGCTTTGCCATTTACTACCGAATCTTATATTCATGCTGTGTGCCGTTTCAGACTCTGTCCCTTTCCTATATGACGGCGATGGTGTCCAGGTAGCCTCTCAAAGTCGGACTCACTCTCTCTGTCTGTGCTGTGTCTCTGTGATCTCACCTCACCCTAGATGCTCATCATGGTTGGCACTGGTGCCTTGGTAAATTACCAAGCCTCTTGCTGGGCAGCAAAGAAGCCATTAGCCATAAACTGTTGCACGATTTAGACCAGCGCTATGCAAATCATGGTCCTCAAGGACCGAGTTGTGCTGATTTTCCAGCCCTCTTACCTATGAACCAGTGTGAAGCCTCTGTAGCCCAATCAGAATCAGAAATGATTAAACTACCTACTTGGGAGAACTGAAAAGATTTGGAATTCAGGTCCAGATTTGAAGAACCCTGATTTAGACCAAGCTTCTTCATATTTGGTGAATGTTTGAAATTTGGATTTGTAAGTGTGATTTTGGTTGATTGATTTGTTAAGTATTTTGCTGAGGTAAAAGCCTGATGCAAACCAGTCCTCTCTACAATATAAAGGTGATGATACAGAGGGCAACTATTTGAGCAATGTTGCCATGCAGCCGCCTACCATGTGAGACGAAGGGCAACTCCTCTGGAGCTGGGTGATGGCAAAAACTTACCTACTGCTGATCAAAGTGTTTTGTGGGCCAGTATCAACGGGAAAGTGCCCGAGCAACATTGCTCAACATCACCTTAACATCCCAGTAACAATTTGCATGCATGTAAACCTGATGAATTCTTACATTTAGTCAGCCTGGGCTCTGTATAAGGTAACATCTGCCCCTTATTCCCCCTGACAGTTATTACAACACCAGGTCTGTTATAGTCACCCTGGGAATCACAGCTCTGGTCTGTCTCTCTGTCACCGTTTTCAGCTTCCAGACCAAGGTGGGTAAGGTTGTCTGCTGCACATGTACTTACTGCTCTTGGGTTAAGTCCAAACCCTATGGAGGCATAACAAGCTGTACAGAGTTGCACTAAGGGCACTTCTCCACCGCGTCAGGTACCTTACTTTCGGTACTTCAAGAAAGTACCAAAAGTACACAGGTATTTCTAAGTGCTGGTAGTAAAAACTAGTACCGACGCTGACTGACATCACAACACGAGGCGGGTATTAAGTACTGACTTAGCATAATGGCTGTAGTATATTATAAGGCTGGGCGAAGTGATATTAGCGCCAACATCTCATGTTATGAACATGCAATTTTCACATCGCGAGGATCACAATAGTCAGTTGGTTTGAGATTTGGCTTTTTTTATTAGCTTCATACTGTTTGGACATTATAGCATTTTTGCTTTGTCTTCGGAAACAAACTTAGCAAGCATTGCAATTGTCCCTCTTCAAAATGATCTAGTATATTGCTGTTTAAATCACTCCTGGATGGGTTTGTGAGAAATTTGTGTTAAACTCCTGTTTTGCTTTATAAATTTTTATTACAACAAAATTACATGGGCGAATCTTCGAATACCGTGCTGCCCTAGTATATTATACAAAATACTTTTTTATTTCTTGTCATGCTGTCCAGATCTGACCAGAATACAATTAAAACTTGGATCTCTGAATTTGTCCAAGTATCCATTATTAATATGTTTTCGTTTTTTTACTTGATAATTTCAGAGTTTGTAATTTTTTTCAAGACGACAGTCTTTTTGCATAACCAATGGAAAAAAAAGAAAGCGTTTGCAAGTCTCACCCCAAAGTACAGAAAAGTACCCTAGCTGGTTTGGTACTTTAGGTACTACAGATTTTGGTACTGGTACTCAACTGGAAGTCAATGTAAAAGGGAAAACACCGTATTAAATGTATGGTACCTGGTGCGGTGGAAACGTGCCGCCAGTGTCAGCCTGTATTCATGTGGATTTGTCTTACGGGGGCCCTACAGACACAGTGGATGGGTGTGCTGACCTGTAGGCCTGCTGTCTCCACCTCCCTGCAGATTGACTTCACCTCCTGCCAGGGAGTGTTGCTTATCCTGTCTATGGCTGTTTGCTTCTGTGGTGTTTTCCTGGCCTGTGTCGTCCCATTCGGATATGTGAGTAACCCCTCCATCCTTCATCCTTATTGACTACAACCTTGACGCACTGGTTGCCTGCTACAACAGCTTCTGTGTTTGTTCATTTTCTTAGTTTTTTTCTGTTTGTCAGAATATTTATGTGCTCTTCACTTTTTAAATCTGTTTGCACTCTATGTACTTTGTTTGCACTGTGTATACTGTCTTTGTACCTTGTCTGTTTGGCACTATATGTATCTTCGTCTGTGCACTGCTGTCTTGCTGCTGTATGCACCAGAATATCTCCCTGGGAACAATAAAGCTAATCTTAATCTTAATCTTATTCTTAATCTTTAGAATGTGGGTAGGAACCTGGCTTACTATTTGTAGAGTCTTTTGCTCCAAATATACCTGAGGAGAGATCTAGGTCTTGACTATACTTATTGAAACCCAGCCTCATTACAAATGGTATCTCCTGCTCTGTGTTGCAGGTTCCTTGGTTACAAGCCATCTACGCTGTTCTGGGAGCGATCGTGTTTACTATGGTGAGGAAATGTGCTACACCACGCAGTGGATCCTAATCATCTATCATGTCTACCCTCCAACCCTAACCCCTCTGACCTTCTCTTTCTTACAGTTCCTGGTATTCGACACCCAGATTCTTCTGGGAAAGAAGCATTCCACCATTAGTCCTGAAGACTACATTTTTGCCACACTCAGCATCTACCTGGACATCATCTACATATTCTCTTTCTTACTCCAGCTCTTTGGGATGGATCGGTATTGATCCCTTCGAGTCCCTCTACACACCCTAGATACGTTAAGGTTTCCTTTTATACTTTTACTATTCTGTTATCCACTGATCAGCCTCTGGACCTGTGCCCCCTCCATCTTCATATCGTATTGGTGATGCAAAAGCTGATCGTTCAGTGTTTAGTAATTAATACCTTATGGTACTGAAAGATGGCAAGTTATAAGAAAACAGTACTTACAATGCAAAGGGAGGGCAACTTGTTTTATTTACACTTCCATTATTCATTGGTGTATAGTTACATCATTACATGCAAAGACCTTTCTTCATGTCACTCTTCATGCAAGTTCAAAAAATCAAAACGTGTAATTTAACAGGTGAGGAAAGCTGTGATGTGTAACGAATAGCCTAAAATTGTACGATAATTAATTCTTCTATGTGCTTTTTGTAAAAATATCTCTGAACATGCATTATGCACTGTGTGCTTCAGTGATTTTTTAAATTAACAGGGCAATGTAGAAAATTATTTGGGGGAAAGGTTAGTCTTTTGTGGAAAAATCGAACATCCAAAAAATGTCCAGTTCATCCCACATATTTTCTTGATGTTACAAAAGTCAGTTAAAAAGCCACGTAAGTAATTCTATTAGGATGTGAACAGAGCTGTATGGACAGTAAATAAGTATGTTTAATTTGAATGTGAACAAAGCTCAGGTTTGCTTCTGGGTCGTGAATGGATTTTTTAAAAAACAAATCAATTGTTTTATTTGTTAGGAATTCAGATAATATGATTTTATGAATTATGGCTGTTGAGGTCCAGATTTTGGGAGTATTTGTTTTAGCAAGGGGTTATTTTTTATTGCCATAGCTTTTGTAAATAAAAAGCATGGATTTTGATAGTTGCATCAGCAGGTGACAGACTTGTTTACAATGCAGTGGCCATTAATGCATCCATGCCCGCTTAGTCCCTGTGCTTCGCTTCTGTTCCCTGCTTACCCTTTTGCCTTTGTGGGCTATTGATGTAGCATGTTATTGATGTAGTATGCTATTGATGTAGTATGCTATTGATGTAGTATGTTATTGATGTAGTATGCTATTGATGTAGCCTTGACCATTTGGTGTATCAGGCATTAAATGTGTGCATGGTTGCTAAGGCCACTCCTCGTGTGCACATGCAGACTCCCCTGCTACGTCAGACGCACTTTGCAGACCTCGCTGTGCTAGGTGTTGACTGCAAGCCCTCTGTGAATTGTGCTGAACGTGGAAAATGGACAAGCAGTCTCTGGCCTCTTATTGCCTGTTGTTCTGCAATTTTGGCTCACAGCTAATACTGTGGACACGTTTAGACATTTCACCAATGGGATGCAGGTTCAAATTCCTGGCAAGGCAGCTGTAACACAGGATCGCCCAGCCACATCTTTATGCACCCAGTCCTTGTAAGCACCTTTGAAACTTTGCTGTAACCATGGGAGTTTGTTATGCAAATTATAAAACAATAAAATGACTAACAGTATTTGTTAGAAGTGTTATTCTGCTGTGGGTTTAGGGTCCTTGTGCTTTGTAGGCTGAATGTGTGGGTAATGTATTTGCACACTGCAGGGGCGGAATATGGCTCTGCAGGTTGCTAGTTCAAATCCCATGGTCAGCAGAGTGATGTCACCACTGGGCCCTTGACCCTGATTGCTAAAGGGACGGACTGGTTGACCCTGTTTTCTCAATTGAATGTTGCTTTGTATGAAAACATCTACTAAATAAATAAATGGAAATATTTGTTTTGACAATTTTTTTTCTTAATTTCAAAAAGAAAATCATTATGTACATTTTGAAGACCATATGAGCAGGAAAACACATACGTGGGTTGTGTAAACATTTAAATCATTTAAATCATTCTTTAGACCATTAGATAAGCAACCGTGATCCTTTAGTGCTGGTACTCAGCAGGTTTTCCATCCTGCCTGATGTGATGAACCACTACTGCTCTCAGGCAGATAGGGACTCATCAGGTAGGACGGAAAACCTGTTGGACACCGGCACTCCAGGATCAGGATTCCCTACCCTTGCTTTAGACATTCAGAATTATTTTCCACTGCACCTGATTTTCCACTGGATACAGTTCTCCTCCATTCTTCTAACACCAGTCAGACTTTTCCCGGTTTAAGAGCAAATTGGCTCAATTCTGTTATCCCAGGCCATCAGGAAGTATGATCGTTAACTTTAATCATGTTTCAAATATACTATGAAGTGTTTGCCAGATCAAATCTCTTACAACAAAGAGAAAGTAACTACATCTAGATAAGAGTTTGGCGTCTTAAAAAGAAAAAAAAAATCCACATTATGACCCTGAGCTGAAATCAGTACTTCATAGTCGTGCATGTTTGCATCCACAAAGAGAGAGTTTATATGTCACACTCGTCTAAATGTTGCAGAATGTGGTAATTGCTGCATTGATAACATGCATAAGTGGCGATGCTGTTAGTGTTGTTGCCTAAGAGATTGTGGTTCTGTCCTCTGATTGGCTCAGACAGAGTCACTATATTACAGTGCTTGATCCGCCTACACATGGCAGGCCCACAGGTGGGGAAGGGAGTGCTGTAGGGGGTGGTGGGTGTCAGATTGCTGTTCTCTCAACAGGCTGATGCAAGCGGATAATATCACAATGAAAGCATGCTAAAGCATTTAAAAGATACTTATTCTTTGAAAAGGCTTTTAACATATATAACAGCACAAATAACTATGGCAAAAAAACCGACCATGCATGGTAGGAGGCTGATTTCGGTCGCTTTATTTAGTGACATTTGGTTGGGCCCACAGATGCTGTGATGTTGCAAGCTTCTGATTTCCGCTTAGGCTGCGGGCCGGAGTTACACGATCATGTCCAGAAACTGAACCTCAGACATCATGTGGCATCCGCAGCGCAGAGCTTAAACGGTTATTCCACATGAGTTTTACTAGCAGTTTCATTCGACACTGAACATGAAAACCTGCTTTGTTAATGACAATAGATTTCAGTAGAAGTTAAAATGCTTTTCTTTTTGTACACCATTAATGACCCTGCGTAGGTATAAATACGATAAATTATCACTAATAATAATAATTAAGCGTTGTATTCTGGATTTTGATTATGGCAATGATTTATATGAGACTTTATTCAGAACTAGAATGTTAATTTAACCGACAGCAGGAATAAGTAAGTGCAAGTTTAATAGTACTGAACACTTACTGGCTTATTTGCCTTTTAAACTCCCTGACATTTTAGAACATCACATTCATAGTAGTCCTTTAAGAAGAAGCACAGGAATTGGATAGAGTTTCCTAAATTTGCTAATGAATAACAGAAAGGGATTTAGGCTTTGTATAATCTATGTTACTTTTGTTTTTTCACCATAAACAAACACACATCTTCTAATCGCTTACACTAGTCAGAACCACAGTGGTGCAGAGTGATGCTGTTAGTGTCGTTGCGGTTCTGTCCTCTGATTGGCTGTAGAAGGAGGGTGCCTGGACAGCTTAAAGCAATGTTAGCCAATCCAGCCAATCAAGAACACCGAATACCTGGTACAGGTGTGTTGGGAGCTGGGAGACAGAGAAAATGTCTGGGGTTCCCCATGGACTGGGTTAGGAAGCACTGGCTTCAGGGACACCCAGGGTGGGGTGCCAATCCATCACAAAGCACATGGAACATCTGGCTATTCAGAGATGCCTGTTAGCCAATTAACTGCTTGTCTTTGGACTACCTCCACGGGCACAGATCAGAGGCAGGATTCAAACCCACAACCATGGAGGTATGAGGCCACTGTGCCAGCTACTAGCAAACATAATGTATATTGGGGTGAAATGAAATTGACGAGAAACACACATGTGAAAAACAAGATCTTTTTAATTAAAAAAAAAAAACTGACACATCAAATTCAAAAAGCAAAACCAAAAGTCAAAAAAAGTCTTTAAAGCTGTGATTTTGCCCCCTGTAATAAAAAACAAAAGCGCACGAGTGTGTACACACTCACACTCACACTCATGATTAACGGAGGAACCAGAAACAGTGGTACAGGAAGACGGAGAACAGCTAACCCGCTGATTATTACAACGCTTTTGTCTGAACCGTTCCAACAAAACGAAATCCTGTGTACATAAGGAAAGTGCTTGAGAGCAGTGGCTGCATGAGAGATGAGACGGTTGTGTGGTTGTGAGTCCTGGAGACACGTGAAAGAAGGAAGACAAGACACTGAAACTGTCTAGTTCAGCAAAACAGGAGCCAGTGCGATTGACTCTGGAGTCCAGAATAGGGAACAACTGCATCTATAGGAGCTACACACTACACATTTTTGTGCAAAAATCCTTTTCATATTTACTCGATTTCTGCCTAATAAATTTTCCAAAAACTTTTTGATTGCAAAATCTGTTATGTACAACACATGCAAATGTACATAAATGTGTGACACCCGATGTGTGTGCTAATGATAAGGTCTGGGAGAGGAGCACAGAAATGTAACAACCAACGTCTAATGTTCAGCTCACCCCTCAGGAACCACCAAATATTGCCAGATGAAATAGCATGATTTTCTTGACAAAGTTGTTTCTAGGAGAATTGCAGCTGTCTGAATAGACATTTAATAGGCAATGTCAAAGGCACGTATTTCCGATTGATCTGCGAGTGAAAACAACGTTGCTCTTAACTCTCTTCAAACAATTAATTTATACTAACCATTGACGGCTTTTTATAATGATCAAGTGCAGTTTTAGACATCTGGAGATTTCAGTGGGACTCAAAGAACTTCAGCTAATTTTACAGTAAAAACCAGCAGAGTCTCTTGCTCCCAGTCCCAAACACAGGCTGCAGCCCACCTGCTACACCATGACAGAAGTATCTACCCCTAAACTGCCTTTTTAAAAATATATTTTTTAAATTAAATTAGAAAGTAAATATGGGTTTATTTAAACACCCACTATGGCTTGAGCCTCGCAAAACTGATTCCTCATGTTCCTTATTAGCAGCGAAAGGATTTTAAAACTATGAAATAAAATGGCTAAAGCCACACGAAATCGGGCAGAGGAGGACTGAATGAACATCGCGGGATTAATCCTTAACAGATTTCTTTAAAATCCAAGGCTGGTAAGTGAGAGATACTGTCCAGTACAATCATCTGAACTGTTCCTATACGCACAGTCTACTGACTGTAGACCAACTACTGAGAGTTGGGGATTGAGGTATATGGAAGCTTTTACATGTAACAACCAATAAATATGCCACAGAATGAATTTGGCGACTGAGCTCAGTTTACACTGGCTAGGAAGCAGGTAGAAGATAAGCAGCCTTAACCCACAAGCTCTCACCTTTGACTTAAACCTGGATCCAGAGGCAAAACATTTAAGCACAATAGTTCTTTCATAGTTTAAAATCAGTATTGTTATTCTCAGTATAGTGGCTGGATTGATTTGTTACATTTAAATAACATCATAAGATAAAAAAGACAGTTTCCTTCATGAGGCCATTTGCATCTGATAGATATGAATTGACTGTGTGTCCGAAAGAATTACCAAGCAAAACCAGACACAATTAAAGTGATACAGGAAAAAACACAGCTTAATATAGGAGGACAGTCCAAATGCTTAGACAGAAACAGGGTAAATTAGTCTGAATATGTACAGAAATGCAAATAAAACTGAAAGCACGGGGCTGTTTTCCACGTGTAAACGTAACCAAACCAACTGACCCCTCCGGTTTCTCATCTATCTGGCCATTTGCATTGATCTAAATCGTCCTTTACAGGTTCACTGTCCCCTTTGATGTTAAAGTATCAGTACCTTTCTAAGAAGGTGATTATTTCACTTGTCTTAAGCAAAAAGCAGCGACACATTCCATACCAAGACTCAGAGGGCACACCAGCGTACAGCGAGTAAAGGACTGGATCCCGAATCTGGAAGAATGAGATCACTGATGGAGAGAGACAGTGAGAGCGGAGCACAGAGCAGAGCCGGGCTCCTGCTCAGAGTGAGACTTGGCTTTACACTCAGTTCATCTTCCACCTTAAAGACAGTGTCCTTCAACAGTGTTTAATTTAAGATTACATCATCAACCCAATGGCTCCCTGGGATTGGATGGCTTATCTTCCCAGTCCTCGTGAGCCTTTTTTTTAAACCCTGATCCCAAAGGATAAACGTTCCTCTTTAAACACAGAGTAAAATCTTTGCCTTTTAAGTCACGATCACACAATTACAGAACACCACTTACTGCTTGCTCAGCCAACAGTCACTTGTATGTCTTGGTCCTTGGTCAGATTTAATTGACCCAAGGGTTTAATATTAAGCAGAAGAAGCTGCAGTTTGTGTAGTCAGTAGATATGAGACACTGTACTGTACATACTGTAAATACAGACAAAGTCCCTTGTAGAAAAATCAGCCAAAGCCCCAAATCTATCCAAATGTGAAAAAAGTCAAGTATTTCCTGATATAAAAAAAATTGGCCAGCAACATTTTTCTACTAAATTGAAGACAGGAAGCTACAAAATTTAATATTACAGGATAAGGCCAAATTACCACAAAAGACCTCAGTGATTTGGATGTTTTAACATTCTACAAATAGAATAAACTCGGAGTGAAACATTAAATCATTTTTTATATAACGCTTTTGTACATTGCACACTTGTGGCATAAGAGATATCCACAGCAATCTAATCGAATCAAGTTTCTAGGTTTAAATTTGTATGCTGGAATTTTGCGCCCTGAATTTAGTACCAGTACTGCAACATCTGGTTCTCCACTAGGATGTCATATGGAAATGTCACGGTCTCCAAGAAACCTTAGAAACATGTGACTGTTTCACCTTTACCTGCATAAACGCCTGAGACGGAGGTAACCCTACTGAAAACGAGGCCTGGTTCCAAATGTGACTGATAAAGAATCTAAACTATTACAAAAGAATAAAAATCCCACAGAAGTGGGTAAACACTGGGTTTTGTGCACAAACTCACAAACCTCAAGCATCATTTCAAAATCCTAACGCATCGTTCAAAGGCTAACAGCTAATCTCCTAGAGTGTTATTCACTAATAACCATCTACATTATCGGAAAGAAATTTAATATATTAAAAAAAAACAAAAATCAAGTCAGTTAAAAGCCCCAAGAGAATAAAAAGCATTTTTAAAAATCCAGACCACAGAAGGAGACTAATACACAGAAACAGCAGCATTGTGAAAGCAAAAGTAAAAACAGAAAAGACCCCCCCACCCTCCCCCACTATACAGCGTCAGAGGACTTTAAGTCTCTGCTCGCTTTCTCTCCTCACTTTGACGTTTTTTCAAAATCTAAACTTTAGCTTTTTTAGGTCTGCACAGTTCTGTTCATATTTACTTGTCCGACGGCATGAAATATTTACTGAAAACCAGACGTATACAAGCACAAAGCCGCTTAAAATCACCCCTCGTCCGCAGCCCGAGGAAGCCACTTGCATGGTGCAGTATCGCTCGCTGACATCCCGGCTGATAGTGCCGAGTCCGGGCTAAGAGCCACTAGTCTGAAGGTTAATGAAACCCTTACAAGCCTCAATGACATGGAAGCTGGTTAACAAAACTTGTAGGCTGAATTGACTATGTTTTTTCTTTTAAAAATGTATTTCAAACCATTGAACATCGTTACTTTCAACGCAGAAGGCCTACATTTAGCTAAGCAATTTCATGTCAAACATACTGTGTTTTTTTCGGTTCAGTGTCTTCTTTTGGAAGTGGTTGTGTTACACTAAATCTGTGAAATACTTACATACTTATATAAATTACTTATATCTTTTAGTTCTCGATATCTCGATGCGTTTTCATTCAGCCGATTGAAATAGTAAAAATTAGAACTACGGCTAAAATATAAATAGCAAAATTTGTGATTGTCTTTTGCTCTTAATTTGAAAAAATTGTTTCAAGGGAAACGTGACCTTTCGCCTTTTCCAGTGACGCTCTTTAACAATGAAGTTGTGGTTCTTGATTTTCACGCCTCGGTTGGGAAGCAGTGATTTAAGCGGTTTGGTTTGTATTTGTCTTCAATTAAAAAAAAGTACAATAGAAGTATCAAATCTACTATGTTGCAAAACTGGACAAAAATGCATTGTTTCATTGTTTCAGCTTGTGAATCTGTACAAAAATCCGCGTCTTGCAGCCGACCAAAATGTCCAAAAACAGACACAACTAAAAAAAAATGCAAATAAAAGTTTGCATATTTTACAAAAAGGAAACTAAAAAAGACACTTTGTGTTGCAACTTTTTCCATGTTTCATTCTGAAACTCCAGAAGCTTTTTAAAAATAAGAATTTTTTTTATTATACGTGCACAAAAATAAGGTTTGTGTCTTTTCCCCTTTTGTCGGTTTGCTGTATTTTCTCTCTCTCTCTTTCTTTCTATGTACATTTTTTTCCACTTATCAAAATAGATCATTCGTCCTTCCCGGAAATTCCCTCACCTTTGGCTGCGTCAACCATGATAAGCTTTTGTCTTCCAAAAGAAACACATTCCTTTCTGGCTTCCACGTGAGAGTCCGGTGTGTGACGTCCAGGGAGTTTGTGGAGTCAATGCCCACCTTCAGCTCCAAGCTGCCCATTCTGGGTTTGAATCTGTGGGAGCGGAGTTGGGGGGGCGGCGCAGAGAGTCAGCAGGCTTCATTAATAAAGAGCCGCAAATGAGATGGAGTGAACTGAACGTACCTTTACTTCACTTGCTGTGCTGGTAAGAGTAGCCTGTGTGTTCTGTGGACGTATCTATAGCAACCTGCTGCTGCTGACCACAGTTTTCCTGCAAACAGATCAGCCCAAAGACTAAATGGGTTATGGAAACTATTTATTTGACATTTCAGGTCCAGAAGCTACAAACCCAGACCAAAATTTTGTTACTACCAACCAGTCAGACTGTGACTCTTTATGCTCTGATAAAAACTGGTGCATTTATCCTGAACTTTGTTGGTCTGACAAATGTAAGGTGGATGATTTGACCACATTTCTGAAGATCTTACTTGGGTAAAGTTTGACAATATGACTTTAAGGTGGAGTGATCACTGTATGGTGCACTAGGAAATCTGACCCCCCCCCCCCCCAATTTACCTCTACTGAGACGCTGGAGGGAGGCACTGGGGTGTATTGTGGGATATAGGTCCCTTGCATAGCTGTGTTCGCTGGCATATACTGCAGGAAGAGGAGGAGACATTGGCATCAGTGAAGGAGTGAGCTGGAGATGCGGATCCTGGTTATGCGCAGATCTGAGGGACTCACCGTGCCAGTGCTGCCCAGGGACATGTGGCTGAGCTGCTGCGTCAGGGGAGCCATCATGGAGCTGGGCTGGATGGACATGGCGTGGTCCATTGTGGGGGTGAGGACCGCCCCCTGGAGGCAGAGAGGCAGTCAGACACAGGTGGACAGGCAGGGAGATGGAATGAACGGTACAGTCAGACCAGGGCGGACCGGAAGAGGGGGAGGAAAATGGAGGGAGAGAGGAAGAAACAGAAGGGAAGACAGAAAGGTGGACAGATAACAGGGCTTGATCCATCCTTTTAGGGGCCCTAGGCAAAGCCGGCCCTGAAACGGGCCCCCGATACGGGCCCCCTACCAAGAAAACTAACAATTATATTTTTTTCATGACTTTGTCTGGGCCCCCTTGTGCCAAATGGGCCCTAAGCAGCTGCCTACTTTGCTCATGCCTGGATCCGGCCCTGGTAGTCAGACAATGAAAGAGAAAGTTAGACAGACAGCAGATGTGAGCAGGCATCTTTGAAGCCTTTGGGTCTCTCTGCTGGTATAAGGAGTGCAGGAGGTATAATGTTACACGGCTTCACTCACTGCTGGCTGCATGAGGTACGACTGGTGGTGCATCCAGGAAGGGCTGTGCACCTGCGGAAGATCAAAGAGGCTTCAGGAGAGGCACCTGAGGATCTCACACTCACTGGAGGGACATTTCCATGGGCGTTGTATATTTTACATTATAAATTTACATTTTACAAATAAATGCAAAATGTAAATTTACACGGCATCCGTGACTGTAGTCTAACTGGTGGGTTTTAGGACTCCGGGCGTATGCTGGCTCTCTTACCTGATAGGATGAGACGGGGGAGTGAACGTAGGGCGACAGGGACGTCTGAGCGATCATCCTGTTAGGAGTGATGCTGTATGGGGACGAGTAGAACCTGTACGACAAACAGACGTTGGCCTTCACCGGTTCACTCTTACTACTGAGAAGCTCCACGGATGCTTTACTCATGACTGAATTACAACAAACAAACAAACACATACAAATTTCCAATAGAGACGAAAATGATGAGCTGAATCCCAGGTGAGATGGTGGTAACATCTGGGATCTCCTCCCAAGCTGAGCATGATATTTAATTAGCTGCTATGCAGGTAGCAGGCACAAAAATTCATCATTTTCATCATATATGTTTATAGCATTAGAGGGGAATGAAGTCCTGAATTCAACTGAAATTCATGCTCTTGCTGACATGGTGAAGTAGATCACTGCCGCCTTGAAAAAGGTTTGTGGTCTAGACGCAGAATAGGGACTTTCATCTACAGCTGTAGTGAATCATGCATGTAATGTGTAAAAATTGCTGCTGTGTTTAAAATCGTCTGTAAAAAAAATGGATTACTGAGGCCCACGCTGATCCCAGAACAGCACTAGGAGTGTGTATATTGTTCCTCAGGCCCTTGCACTGTACCCTTCGCAGTCTGGGCTGATGGTGGAGCTGTACCTGAGATCTACACCAACACACGTTTGCACTCCACTCGCCTAGATGGGGGACTCATCCCCTCATTTGCCCCCTTTAAACCATTTTTTCTCAGGGTTCCCACTTCCATCATTATGTTTAACCCCCAATGTTTTATACTTACCCATTCTGTAAGGCTGCTGGATCATATGTTAATGTCATTCCGCCCTAGGAAACAAAACCATGCATAATGATAACACTCTCGTTATTACATATAAGAGTGACATTACCATTTAATTTCAGCAAAGATCCAGGCCAAGATTTAGTTTGAACCAAACAGTTGAGTCCTCTGTGAAGGTAACTCCTTGTACTCAACTGCTTGATTGAAACAAAATCTTGGTCTGGATTTTTACTTTCTTCGCCTGAACTTTCCATCACTGGTTTGCAATGTGCCAAAGGCCCTACTTGTTGTTTTTGAATCCCGACGCAATGACATGACTGTTCTCAGCCAGTAAGATTCACATACAGATTAACAATTTAACAGGCCGGTCGTGCATCTTCTAGCTGGTAGCCTTTAGCTTCTCACCGTTTCCGATTCCCTGGTCCACGGCCTCCCATTCTGAAGAAACTTCCCCTGGTTCTGCCGCTTTTTTTGCCCTCCATCAGCAAACTTGCACAACAAGGGTTCAATAGGCACTGTGGGGACAAATGAGAGTTTAAGGCCCAACATAATCAGTCAAACAAAAAAGTACAAATCCACCTCTCAACTCTAAAAGTTTCCCCTTCTCCACAAAAAACATCTACAACCTCACCTGGTATTCCTGGGGGAGTCTTTATGTATTTGCCATTAAAATGCTGAATGATGGATTCACACTTCTCTGTTGACTCCATCCTGCAAGCCAACACATTCGTCCAAGTTTCTTAGTTTCTCAGGGCAATGCAATCCCACTTATGGCCAAAAGGGGGCAAACATTTCATAACCACTGTTCCTACGATAATCTTAAAATCTACTTTCACCAGATGTTACGCATCAGATCAAGCTTGCGAACACCATGTACTATCTCCCGTTGGATGTGGAAGTCAGCATTTTCTCAGACTTCACCTGTATATCTTAAAAAAAAAAATCTCCCTTTTCAGGCTGGAACCTATTACTAAATAAAATTTCAAGGCAGATGTCAGATCCCTTCAAACAGGAAGTACTGAAATATTTTCCGGCTGGATCCAGAAATGCTTATTAATCTTATTCGCTGCAAATGATGCATTAAATTAAAGTCTTTCTCCACAGGTTTAATTTTGAGGTCAATTTGAATTATTTTTTTTTGTGCAAAAAGGCTCCACGAAATGTTCTCAGTGAGGGTCTTTGTCAGCCATAACAAACAGGAATGAAAAAAGGAAGAAGGATGCAGCATTAGAAGACAAATCTGAGAATGACAGAGTAACGAGTCAATGAATCCCCCAGCTACCTGGCAAAGCCGACGCCTCGGCTTGTCCCGCTGCTGTCGCGAAGGATGCGGGTGGAGATGACCTGACCAAAGGGCTTCAGCATGGCCTCCAGCTCTTGCTCGTCCATGGACAGTGGCAGGTTGGAGATGTACAGGTTTGTGGGGTCCTGCTCCTGTTGCTGTGTGTCAGTGGTGGACAACAGGGCAGAGACTCAGTGCTCAGGACAAACGTGGTCAATTGGGTCCATGTTTGAGACAAACAAAATCTTGATGATTGAAGCTCAGTGTTCAACACAAACGTGGACAATGGAGCAAAGCTGGTGCTCAAGGCAAACAGCCATTTGCATGACTGAGACCTTCATTCAGTTACAAATAACGTCTAACCCTTCATCCCATATTCTTCATGTTTTGCTATCAGATAAGTAACGTCGATTAATGACCACTACTTCTTAATCACACGCAAGGTTACAGCAGCACTATAGTCATGCAGGGCGATGTAACAACGGCTCTGTACTTCTTCACATCTTTCAGAGGAAGTGAAATAAGCAGCACAGATAAAAAGATACAGACAATTCAGCAGAAAGACGGGGGCAGAAAAGGAAAAATTCTTCATAACCAATAAGGCCACAAACTTCAGGCAAATCATTCGCCTGAATCTTATTCAGTAAGTGCAGTGTGTTAGTGGACAGGGCTGAAATGCACTGTGTTGGGGCACAATCTGCGAAGGATGTTCACTGTAATCCTGCATCGTGTTGTTCCCGCCACCCGCAACAAACCCAACATGTCACTAGTGCATGAAGAGGTTGCACACTTGCAGATAAATCGCTGGAGAGACTGTCATACATATATGGGAAAGAAACACAAACTAAGAGGATTTTTATTTCCCAGGATTCAGCAGCAACGCTGTCAGGAATCCAGGGACGTCTTTGTCCTTCCTTTTGAAGGACTGACTTTTTTTTAACAAAATGTTTCTAAACATGTTTAAACAAACAGTTTACTACAACAAATAATCTTTTTTATATAGGAAGCAGAACAAAAATTTACAGCAAAAAAGCACTGGAAGATTTCAGAATTGAGAATTTCCCCCAACTGCTTTGACTAGCATGTGGATGTACTGTAGGTCGACAGTTATATAAATACATATGTAGGTTTATTTTTAAAGATGCAGAATATTAATTATCCTGTAACATAATACACCAAGATAGTAAACAGTTACTGGACACAAATTTATCATTAAAAATAAATGCAGAGATCGATGACTGGTGCTTTTCTACACAAGAAGGCTATTTCACTGCAGTGTATATTTACTGTACAGTGAGACGTCCTTGTTCCTCAGGCAAATGCTTGCGCAGCTGGATGAGAAACCTGATCCCATCCAGCAGGACCGAAGGAACAGGAAAGATAAAGACGAAACATTTATGCACAGGAGCCCCAGTGAAGCACACGGCGGTGACATTAATCACTATGAAGTTCGAACTGTTATAGGAAAGTCTAACATTCATAAGGAGTGACGTGTGGAGCTCGTCTGGTCTTCCAGCAGGCATGGAGCTAAACACGATTCCTGGAAGCTAGCAATGAAAGGTGAGGGAGGACACGTGAAGATATGGATATGTACTGTACTGTACTGCGCTGGAAATGGAGCATGTCGGCCGTGAGTGGGGGGGGGGGCATGGTGATGGTGGAAAGGAGAGGAGAGAGAAAGAAGGGAAGGCTGGGGGAGGAAGCTGGCTGTACTCAAGTTGAACTCAGTCCCCTGGGAGACTCCTCTCCTCACTGTGTCATTTTACTACGTGTGGGGGTCGGGGGGGGCATTATGCATGTCGACTCACATTGGTGGTGGTGAGGTGAAGGGGACATGTATCAGGGAAACAGGGCAAGGGAATGCAGCCAATCCAGCTAAAAGATTCTCTTTGTCTTCCCCCCCCTCCCCCCCCGGCCGCCCCACCCTGCCTCATCCCGCCCCTGAGGCAGCACATTGTTTTATGCTAAACTGTACGGGCCCTTCATGTACCCAGAAGAGCACATTCCTGAGGCTGCAGACGCCCCGAGCGCCGAGAGGACATGCACGGCTCTTTCTGATGATGCGGCTGCACACGTCCCGAGCGCCCAGAGGACTATCGGGCGTGGTAAGGTGTGTGCGGCTGGCGCGGTCGCGTGGGCCGTGTGGGCTGGGGG